>SJYW01028487.1:76815-88820 GCA_006410735.1 Raphicerus campestris | reverse complement strand
GGGGAGGGGTGATTTAAACAGACATCTGAGACCCGAGGCTGTGATCTGAGCAGCTCACCACTTCCTCTAGCAGAAATGCCCCGGGGCCCAGTCCTGTAAATCTCTGTTTTCTCAGGATGGAAGTGGCCTTCCCCGTGCCAGCTGGGGATGGGGGAAGTGAGTATCTGATTTGTTTCAAAAACAAAGTGAAAACGTGTGCTTTTCATCCCGTTCAGGAAAAGTGTGGGACTTTTCCTAGCAGAGACTATGCCCTGGCAGGGCTGAATGGAATTCCGTGTCTGGATGAAACCACAGTCTACCAGGATGTGGTGAGGCAATAGTGCCTGGGGCTGGTGGAGGAGACTTCTAAATGCAGTCCCAAAGACGTAGGGATGCCACACATTCTGTGCAGGGAGGCAGCGGAGGATGAGTCTGATAAAACAGAGATTATTTTATCTCCCCCTACCCTGCAAAACAAAAATATTAAGCTGTATGCTATCTGAATTCTTCTGGAAACAATTTAAACACTTTAAAGAAAAATGGCTCGCTATTTTCTGTCTGAAGTCATCAAGCATGGAAAATACTGGCCAAGAGTTATATTGCAGGAAAACTAGAAGGCCTTAAAAAATACATGACAGATGAATAGACAGACAGAAGAGAGAGAACAGACAATAGATGGATCTCACTATTTCACTGGGTAATGAAGGGGCAGGATGCAAGAGGATAAAGTGACACTAAAGACCAGGGGGCGACTGCCCAGCAGGTCTGCTAGAGGGCTGGTGGTTCCCTGGGGAGGCCCCAGGCCACCAGGATGTGAGCGTGCAGGGCTGAGGTAGTGCTGCGTCAAGGAGCAAAAAGGAGGGGTCTTTGCTGATTGATCCCCAGGGTGCATACGTGCTAGGTGGCTTCAGTCCTGTCCAACTCTTTGTGACCCCATGGACTGTAGCCCTCCAGGCTCCTCTGTCCATGGGACTCTCCAGGCAAGAATACTGGAATGCTTTCTGGCAATTTCCCCAAAGGGACTTATTGTGAAATTTGCACAAAGTCAATCTTTATCCAGGTGAGAAAGATCCAGATGTTGTGGGGTCTGAAGCGTGTCTAACCTGAGAACCTCTCTTTATAAAAAGAAGCAAATTATGACTTGAATTGATGCTTTTGAACTGTAATGTTGGAGAAGACTCTTGAGAGTCCCTTGGACTGAAAGGAGATCAAACCAGTCAATCCTAAAGGAAATCAACCCTGAATATTTGCTGGAAGGACTGATGATGAAGTTGAAGCTCCAATACTTTTGCTACCTGATGCGAAGAACTGACTCATTTGAAAAGACCCTGATGCTGGGAAAGATTGAAGGTCGAGGTAGAAGGGGACAACAGAGGATGAGATGGTTGGATAGCATTACTGACTCAAGGGACATGAGTTTGAGCAAACTCTGGGAGATAGTGAAGGACTGGGAAGCCTGGCATGCTGCAGCCCATGGGGTCACAAACAGCTGGACATGACTGAGTGACTGAACAACAACAAGTTATTACAGCATGTGCAGAGTCCCTACCAGGACTGTGCAAGCCACCCTGCAGATGAAGCTTCCTTCAGCTCCATGATCCACCTGACTGCTGGACTGTCCAGGTGTAGGTGAGAGCTACAGGTGAGTCAGGTGGGTGAGCTGGCTGCCTGGACACAGACACAGACACACACACAATTACACTCACCTGCATCCACCAGGCCCACCACTGGTGAAGTTAGGGATGAGAGGTGGGGGTCAGTGAGCAAACTTGTTAGGGGAAACACTGACTGAAACCGCCCACCCTGGCCAGGCACCACAGTAACCATCTGCATGGGTTGTTTTATGACAGGAGGTGCTGGTAAGGAATGTGGAATTAGCAAGACACCACCAACCAGAAGAATTACAGGAAAGGTCAAAAGGAGGTGCCACTCTTCCTACCAACCCCCCAGGGTCCTCCTCGCTGGTATCCACCTTGGCTGAGTGATGCCTGTGCCACCAGGAAGGACCCTGAGTCAGAGTGACTGGCCAGAGAGCACCCAGAAACGAATCCCATCACCATAAAACCCAGGACGGCGAGCCACATGGCAGAGCAGTCCTCCTGGGCCTCTTCCCCTGCCGCTGTCCACCCGGGGACCCTTCCCAGTGAAGTCTCTTGCTTTGCCAGCACGTGTGTCTCCTCAGACAATTCATTTCCAAGTGTTAGGCAAGGGCCACTCTTGGGCCCTGGAAGGGCTCCCCAATGCTACAACAGACTCACTGGTGTCCCTGAGCCACGTGGGGTCCTGGGGACCCGCAGGACAGAAGCCAAGAGGTGTGGGTAGACTGGGCACCAGCTCAGGATGCTTTTTCAGAAGGGTCTGACCACCACTGTCCCCGAGGATGTCCAGATGTGTTGTGACACCCAGTAAATGAAAAGGGGGTAGATTGAGAGAGGGTTTCAATCCATGGAAGTAAATAACATGGACTTAATAAGCCTCAGGAGTTTTAGGTTTTCCTCTGAAAGTGAAAGTTGATCAGTCATGTATGACTCTTTGCTACCCCAGGGACTATACAGTCCATTGAATTCTCCAGGCCAGAATACTGGACTGGGTAGCCTTTCCCTACTCCAGGGGACCTTCCCAACCCAGGGATCGAACCCAAGTCTTCTGCATTGCAGGAGGATTCTTTACCAGCTGAGCCTCAAGGGAAGCCTAAGAATACTGGAGTGGGTCACCTATCCCTTCTCCAGCGGACCTTCCCGACCCAGGAATCAAACCGGGGTCTCCGGCATTGCAGGCGGATTCTTTACCAGCTGAGCCATCAGGGAAGCCCCAGGTTTTCCTCCGCTCCGCCCTTATTCAGGGCTGGTCTGAAACCCAGCAGGAGAGGGCTGAGTCCAGCAGAACCACGTGAGCAGAGTCCTTGAGGCTTAAAAACTGAAAGAGGACGTTACCAAGAAGAGCGACCAGATCCGCCATGGGTTCGTTGAGGATCCCACCAAAGGTCCCCGAGTGGAAATCTTGATCCCGGCATTTCACCTGCAAGACAGGCAAAGGGAAAGCAGCTGCCCCCTCCATGGCCGCTTGACAACAGCCCTCCCCTGGTGCCAGACCCGCCCAGGCGGCCCTCAGGACTCAGGTGGGTCAGCTGACACCTCCGCCGTGTTTCTTGCACACGACGGGGGGGCTTCATGTCCCACTGGCTCCGCTGAAACTGGTGTCAGCCCCCAGCCTCGCCTCCAGCAGTGCTGGGTCGCAGGCCACCAGCCCCCTGGCCCACGGCGAAGTTCACGGAGCTGTCTCCCTCTTGTTTCACCCCGTCTCTTACTCAGCCCTCCTTCCAGAGAAATTCTCCAAGAAACTTCCTACTTCTTGCTCTCTCTTGCCCGCAGGAGTGGTCTCCTTGTCTCTTCTAATAATCACTTTTCTGTCTGCTCACCCCGATGTGAGCCTGGAGCCTCTGCACGTGGAGTGAGACCCAAACGGCTCCTTCACGGGCTCCACGGGCTCAGCGCTCATCCCTCGAGGTCTGACCTTGGACCCACCCACAAGACCTAAGGCTTCTGTCTCTTTGGTACTCAACACTTTGGCTTGCTCTCAGCTGCTGAACTGGAGGAGGTCTGGAAGGGAATATCTTCTACAGATACCTCCCACAGCTGCCGTTTCCAGGAGGGCTGCGGACCTGTGACTCCATCCCCCTCACATGACCTTGGCCTTCTCCTGTGCACACAGTGTCCAACCAGCTCCCAATTTCTAATGAGTTTTGGGTTTTGTTGTTGTTGTTGTTTTAATCATTTTCAGCTCCTTCTCTCTCAGCCTTCCTGCCTGGCTGGCCCTGCCCTGCCCTGCCATCTCACGGCACTATCAGATGAATCCTTCACTTACTCACTTAAGCCCTCCGCCTCCTCAGGCAGCAATGCTAACAAAGCATTTGGGTTGGTAGTGCTCCTCTGGGAGGGACCCCACGCTCTTATCCCTCCTTCTGGCTCCAGCATCTCTCCTGCATCCCCCTGGCCACAAACCCCTCTGCCTCTTCACTCCAGAAACATGCACAAAGCACATGCATTCACTATTGGGGGGGCTTCACGGGCTCCCCCAATTCCAAGACCTCATGATCCCCCCACACCGGGTCAAGCACCCAGGTCAGCATCTGCTCCGTCCTCCCACCCAGATCCCAGTGTGGACACCCCCACCTCCCTCACAGCCACAGTCGGCAGGTACCTCCACGGTGAAGTAGCTGTTCCCCCGTGTCCCGTAGATGAGTGCCGGCTTCCTCTGGCTAATCCACAGGTTGTCCGAAATCACGATGCAGTCCACACTCGAGAAGAACCCAGACTTTTCTTTCCAGACAAGTTCCTCCAGGGCTAGAGACCCGGCCTCCTCCATCCCTTCGATGAGGAATTTGATGTTCACCAGGAGATCCTGCATTAACGATGGGGTAAATCATGCTGCAGGAAAGAGTGGACCCCTTGCCCTTCACCTTTTGAAAACCCAGAATGTGTTTGTGTGTAGCATAAATACACTGCACTGTTACGCANTAGTGAAGGCTATGGTTTTTCCAGTGGTCATGTGTGGATGTGAGAGTTGGAGTATGAAGAAAGCTGAGTGCCGAAGAATTGATGCTTTTGAACTGTGGTGCTGGAGAAGACTCTTGCAAGTCCTTTGGACATCTCAGAACCCTTCATCAATGCAAAGACCCTGGCCTCTGAGGTCTTCTGAGGCCCATTCACTCTCCTTTGGGAGGAGACCAAATTACATCTGCAAGACCAGTAATTTGTGACCATGATCAAGCATAAAAAAAAGCACTGGCCCCCATTATAGCCCTCAGTTTATATTTTCTGGGCACCAGTGTGATAACTTGGAGGCCCACAGATCTTATGAGGATTGGAAATCTGACTTGCACAGTGGTTTTTAAAATTGGAAGAATTTTAAAATAAACACCTGGAGCCCAGCTTCTCTTGAGAAATCAGATCTGTTAATACTGGATTGCTTAATAATGGGTTGCTTTCCAACTTGGCAACAATTGGCCAGAGCTGAGTACTGGCTACTCGTATCACACAGGGCATATGCTCTCTACCTTACCAGAGTCCTCATCAAGCCTTACATCCTTGCACCCGTTCACATTAACTTTCTGGTCTCTGCTGGCATTTGGATTTGTGACCCCCTCATATGGACCTTTGTCAGAGAAGGCAATGGTACCCCACTCCAGTACTGTTGCCTGGAAAATCCCATGGACAGAGGAGCCTGGTGGGCTGCCGTCTATGGGGTCGCACAGAGTCAGACACGACTGAAGTGACTTGGCAGCAGCAGCAGCATATGGACCTTTGTAGTTTTCTCCTGGGAATTTTCCTAGAAGCTACTTCAAGAGTATCTCCCACTTTCTTCCTAATCGGATCCTTCCCATCTGAACCCTGGTACCTTTGGTGATGGGTCCTAATGTGTGTCTGGTTTCAAGGGCTGGCCAGCTGTAGCAGAGTAAGAGCTGAAGCTGTTGGAATTTGCAAAGATCATGTGAACAAGAATAAAGTCCAACTTTTCTGGGGAAAAAATATTTTCAGTTGCTCTATGTTTATAAATCAGATACAATCTGGTGGGTTTATTTGACAATCATGGAATACCAAGCAATGAATTTGTCCTTTAACCCTACAGAAGTAGCTTGCTTTATTTACCACTTTGCACAAATGGATGGTTATTACAAACATTAACATTACACTGAGGAGTCTTGATAATTAAGGGACAAGTTATCCAGTTCTCAAATCTCTTCTACTTTTCTAACCCATTGACTTACTGTTGGTCATTTAATTTTTCTTTAGTACATTCATCTCTAGTTGGGTGGGGGACAAGGTTATAAGTACAAATCCTGAACCAGGCCATCAGCTCAAGTCAGAGGGCATCCTGCTTTATTATCCTCACCCAACCTTGCACATGTCTACAGAAATCCTGATGATAAGCAGCCTCCATCATTCTCTCTGCCCAAGTTCTGGTACCAGGTGGTACAGAAGACAAAAGGGAGAACCTGATTAATTAGAACACTCTGTGTTGACAGCTTCAATAAAAGTCTCACTAAGACTAACAGTTTTGGGGTTTTCATTTATCCATGACATTCCTACCACCTCTTGCCCTCTGGTAACCCAAAGCTGGAGATTACAAGCACACTTTCAGCTCCTTGAGTTCAAAGGCAAGATAGAGTACTTGGCTTGATTGGCATTTTGGAATGCTCTCCAAAAAGGCTCACTTTCAAGATTAAAGGGACCCTTCATTCAAAAGAATAGAAAACATTTTGTTACTAGACAATGAGGAACTTCAATCTAAGTGTAGGTTCAGTAAACATGAATATTCAGCAATTATGTAAGTCTCTGATGCTTTGGCAGTTTGAGGGTATAAGTATACTCTTGGAACGAGGAGAGCCCCTCATTCACTGGAGAGCATTAGAAGATTGGGAAAATGCTTTCTTGTAAAATGTGAAGTAGTAAGGCCAAGAAAAAGTTAAAAAAAAAAAACAAAACCAAACAGTCCTACAATCTTCAAAGTACGATCTATAATCTTCAAAGTAGAGCCCTGAAGACCTCTCTCAGGGGATGTTTATAGAAGGGATACTTATACTGGGAAGGGGGTTAAAGCCTAAAATCCAGTCTGAAGCTAAGAGTCTATATACAATGTTATAATAGTTAAGGATCACAACACTATGCACTTAACTGAGAGATTCTGCAGGGTACTCACATATAAACTGCAAATTCCTGTAGTAGCCAAAAGCATCATACCAGCACCCAAGATATTTTAAATCTATTTATTTATTCCAAATCTCATGAGCATCTTGTGAGATCATTGTAATTTCCATTTACACCCCAGAAAATTAAGAATCAGAGAAGTGACTAATTCACAAGGGATTAACATCTACATTTCACATAAGGGTGACACAGCCTGAGATATGGAGTTGTAAAGCCATTTGCCCAGGGTTTCTTGATAGATAATTCACTTATTTCACTAAAGAGAGTTACTGAGTTTCCTGATTAGTATAGCAAAAAGCTGCTTTCAGAAATTCCTTTGTCCAAGTAATAAATGCAGTAAATTTTTCTTGAATAAATGTTGATTTAAATGAATTAAATATATTTCTTGAATATATATTACTCTTCAATTTTGTTTTTCAAACTCTAATAAAACATGTATAAGTATGAAGATTTTAAGGAAAATATATCGAAAGGAACACGCTAATCTCATCAGTTCTAAACATAAAGATATAATCTGTATCACAGATATGTCCCTATGTAAAAGGACAACAATTCTCTAACATTTTAATTAGTAAAGTACAATAGAATGTTAATAAGATATTCTTTTCTCTGTAGCTAAAAACAAACAATAAAACACGTTATGCTAAGTTTAAAAGCCACCTAAATCAACTTCTGAAATTGTAGTGGTAGGAAATGGAGAATGACTTACGGAATTAATTTTTTCCCCAAAAGATTTCTACTTCCACAACCAAACAGCATGCATCAAGGTTCAGGGTCTACAAGAAAGTTGGTTGTTTTCCATAGTTTTTCTGGTCCTGTGTGCTGTGCTGTGCTTTGTCACTCAGTCGTGTCTGACTCTTTTTGACCCCATGGACTGTAGCCTGCCAGGCTCCAGGGTGATTCTCTGGGAAAGAATACTGGAGTGGGCTGTCATGCCCTCCTCCAGGAGATCTTCTCAATCCAGGGGTCGAACCATGTCTCCCATGTTGCAGGTGGATTCTTCACTGTCTGAGACACCAGGGAAGCCCGAGAATGCTGGAGTGGGTAGCCTATCCCTTCTCCAGGGGACTTGCCCTGATATGTGCTAACTCCCCAGGTGAGCAGAGCTGCTACTGCTGCTGCTGCTGCTAAGCCAGTTCAGTCATGTCCAAATCTGTGACCCTATAGACCATAGCCCGCCAGGCTCCTCTTTCCATGATATTTTTCCTGGCAAGATAATAGAAAGGGTTACCATTTCCTCCTCCAGGAGATCTTCCTGACCCAGGGATTGAACCTGCATCTCCTGCTTGCACAGCAGGCAGATTCTTAATGACTGAGCCACCAGGGAAGCCTGTGAGCAGAGCTGGTTCCCCTTATTTCCATCCTGTTCTTTTGGTTTCCTCCTGGGGTTGCCTCTCCTCCTTTCTCCTCAGGGATCTGTCTGACCTAATAGCCTGTGCTAGGCTAGCCCTTCAGCAAGGCTCAGCATGTGAATGTTTCGGAAGCCCTGACATTTTGGCTCTGGAAATACTGGAAAGAGTAATTTATTCCTTCCTTGATATTTAAAAAAAGCATTTGTTGACTCATCCACTCACTCACCTATAGGATAAAGTACAAACTCCTGGGCAGAGCACTGAGATCCTGCCATAACAGCCTCCCACCTGCCCTCAGAGCCACTCTCCTTTCCTCTCATGTCTCATCTTCTTACACCCCTGCCCTTTTCCCAGCCTACTTCCTGCCTCCTTGTAGGCACCCAGCGCCTGTCCCTATAAATTCCCATTTCCCTCTCAAGCTCACACTCAAACGTAACCTTCTTTGTGTGTGTGTGTGTGAAGTCACTTCAGCCGTGTCTGACTCTTTGTGACCCCATGGACTGTAGCCCACCAGGCTCCTCTGTCCATGGGGATTCTCCAGGCGGGAATACTGGAGTGGGGTGCCATGCCCTCCTCCAGGGGATCTGCCTGATCTAGGGACTGAACCCATGTCTCTTATGTCTCCTGCATTGACAGGCAGGTTATCACTATTGCCACATGGGAAGTAATAACTTTCTGAAGTCTAACTGCACTTTCTCAGTTAGGTCTTTGCACTTGTTATTCATGTCTACTTGTTAAAATGAACATGTCCCCTTGTTAAAATGAAGCTCAGTTCAGTTCAGTTCAGTCGCTCAGTCGTGTCCGACTCTTTGCGACCCCATGAATCACAGCACGCCAGGCCTCCCTGTTCATCACCAACTCTCAGAGTTCACTCAGACTCACGTCCATCGAGTCCATGATGCCATCCAGCCATCTCATCCTCTGTCGTCCCCTTCTCCTCCTGCCCCCAATCCCTCCCAGCATCAGAGTCTTTTCCAATGAGTCAACTCTTCACATGAGGTGGCCAAAGTGCTGAAGTTTCAGCTTTAGCATTATTCCTTCCAAAGAAATCCCAGGGTTGATCTCCTTCAGAATGGACTGGTTGGATCTCCTTGCAGTCCAAGGGACTCTCAAGAGTCTTCTCCAACACCACAGTTCAAAAGCATCAACTCTTCGGGGCTCAGCTTTCTTCACAGTTCAACTCTCACATCCATACATGACCACAAGAAAAACCATAGCCTTGACTAGACGGACCTTAGTTGGCAAAGTAATGTCTCTGCTTTTGAATAAGCTATCTAGGTTGATCATAACTTTTCTTCCAAGGAGTAAGTATCTTTTAATTTCATGGCTGCAGTCACCGTCTGCAGTGATTTTGGAACCCCCAAAAATAAAGTCTGACACTGTTTCCACTGTTTCCCCATCTATTTCCCATGAAGTGATGGGACCGGATGCCATGATCTTCGTTTTCTGAGTGTTGAGCTTTAAGTCAACTTTTTCACTCTCCTCTTTCACTTTCATCAAGAGGCCCTTTAGCTCCTCTTCACTTTCTGCCATATTATATTGTATTTCCATCCTTTGTGAGGGTTTGAGTGAGGGTTGGTATTGGGAGTTAAATTGTGTTCTCCAGGAAGATTTGTGAAGTCCTAGCCCACAGTGCCTCAGCATATGACCTTATACGATCTTTGATGTTATAGATGTCATCAAGTTAAGAGGAGCCGTATTGCATTAGGGTGGACCAAATCCAATCACTGGTGTCCTTAAGAGGGAAATGTGGACAGAGAGACACAGACACACAGGGAGAACATCAGGTGAAGACAGGCAGAGATTGGAGTGGGGCAGCTACAAGTCAAGAAATACTAGAATCGCTGGCAACCACCAGAAGCGAGCAAAGAGGCATGGAGCAGATTCTCCCTCAGAACCTGGGAAGGAACCCACATTGCCAACATCTTGATGTCAGACTTCCAGCCTCCAGGGCTGTGAGAGAGAAATTTCTGTTGTTTTAGTCTACCAGGTTTGAGGTACTCTGTCACAGCACCCTTAGGAAGCTAATACAGTTGCTAAGAGCCTCTAAATATGCTCATCTTTCCAACTAGATCCACAGACTCTGGCAGGTAGGGGCTGTGGTAACCTGTCTTTGCTTTCGGCCCCAGCATCATGCTACTAGAACAGATGTTCAACACATTTGGCTGAATGAGGGCCCATGCTCAGCACCACCTTTCTGGTTTTAAGTCAGTGGATCCCCAAAGAGATTAGACCCTGCCCTGAGGGAGGAAGCTTGTGAAAAAGGCAGAGAGTGTTTGTGCCAAAATGAGGACTTGTAAAAGATGAAGAGGAAAAAAAAAATCAAAGTAGGAAAAATATGTGTCAAAAACCTTGTAGAGGACTTCCCTGGTGGCTCAGTGGATAAGAATCTGCCTGCCAGGACCGCGGACACAGGTTTTATCCCTGGTCCGGGAAGACCCCACATGCCACTGAACTAAGTCCCCTGTGCCACAACTACTGAGCCTGAGCTCTAGAGCTCATGCTCCACCAGAAAAGCCACTTCAATGAAAAGCCTGTGCACGCAAGCAGCTAGGCAAAGCCCTTTCCCAGCAACAAAGACCCAGCGAAGCCACAGATAAATTAATGACTGTTCAAACAAAACCTTATAGATGGATTCTAAGAAAAGGCAGAGGCCAGGACTCGGGGTGGACAGGGCAGGACTATTATAGAATGCATTTTGAAACAATAAGTGATGATTAGGTTCCAGAGACGTTATCTTAGACTGAGTTAAGGGCACATGTGGGCAAGGTGAGAGTAACAGCAACCAAGCGCTAAGACTCGATTGGTGTTTGGGAAGGAGAACTGTATAAAGGGCCCTGAAGGTAAAGCAGATGCATTGAAATTCTATAAAATGGGACGTTGGCTGTGGCAGCAGGTTCGCAAGGGGCAGAAACAGGACAAAAACCATGAGCAGCTCCAGGTAGGGTGGGCCTGAGAGGGAAGAGCATCAGGATGGGCCAGCGGGCTACTGAGGACATGCTGAGGAAGAGCCATCATGGGGTCCAAGTGGGAAATGAGGAATAAAGCGGGTGAGAGGCAGCTTGGGGACCACCCATCATGGTGAAGTGGGAAGCAGAGGGTCCCATTTGGTAGCACAATGATTCACTCCTGGGCTCAGAGAAGATGCTGCACTTGTCAGGCCAGATGAATGAGGCTGTCTTCTGTTTTTAGAAACTTCTGCAAGACATTCCACAATACTTCCCTTGATAACTCACTTTAGCCTTTAATATGTCTCCAAGTCAGGAGATTCTTCCTCCCGTTCCAAAGGCAATTCTTCACTTTATAAGCACATGCTTCCCCCTCGCATTCTTTCCAGAGCTGGGATGAAGAGTTAAGAGGTGTGGTCACTATTTCCTGTTGTGAATCCTTCTCATTCTACTCCCAACACATTCTCTGATTTTCCTCTCCAGGAAAAATGATTTTTTAAAAAGTTTTCTCATAGGTTCTTTTAACTGTCTCTGTGACTCTTTCGTCTCTTTCCTAAGTGCTTCTTTGTCTTGGGGCACCAAACTGGGCATTCAGGGAGGCAGGAAGCGTAGCAGGCTGAGGGGAAGCTGTGGAGTCAGACAGACTAGATTTGAATAGCCACTCCCCTAACTAGTTGAACGCTCCTAAACTGCATAATCTCTGTGAGCCTCAATGTTCTCATCTGTAAAGTGGAGCAATAATACTTATGGCTACTTGGATAGCTGTGCCAGTTAAAACTAATGTATATGAAATTCTTTTTTTTTTAACATGAAATTCTTGAAAGCATTCAACAAATGATGGCTCCTATTGTTAGTGTGAGTTGAAGCAATGCTGATTATGTTGGGCTTACTACTTTCGTAAGCACTTTAATACACCCTGACAGTCACACATGCTTAAAAAACTATACCACTGCAGAGTCCAGATGGCAGTTCTTGCTACATCTGATGGCCACATAAAACACAAACTAGTCTCTTTCAGA
>SJYW01028487.1:21937-71598 GCA_006410735.1 Raphicerus campestris | reverse complement strand
CACAAGAAAAACCATAGCCTTGACTAGACGGACCTTAGTCGGCAAAGTAATGTCTCTGCTTTTGAATAAGCTATCTAGGTTGATCATAACTTTTCTTCCAAGGAGTAAGTATCTTTTAATTTCATGGCTGCAGTCACCGTCTGCAGTGATTTTGGAACCCCAAAAAATAAAGTCTGACACTGTTTCCACTGTTTCCCCATCTATTTCCCATGAAGTGATGGGACCAGATGCCATGATCTTCGTTTTCTGAGTGTTGAGCTTTAAGTCAACTTTTTCATTCTCCTCTTTCACTTTCATCAAGAGGCCCTTTAGCTCCTCTTCACTTTCTGCCATATTATATTGTATTTCCATCCTTTGTGAGGGTTTGAGTGAGGGTTGGTATTGGGAGTTAAATTGTGTTCTCCAGGAAGATTTGTGAAGTCCTAGCCCACAGTGCCTCAGCATATGACCTTATACGATCTTTGATGTTATAGATGTCATCAAGTTAAGAGGAGCCGTATTGCATTAGGGTGGACCAAATCCAATCACTGGTGTCCTTAAGAGGGAAATGTGGACAGAGAGACACAGACACACAGGGAGAACATCAGGTGAAGACAGGCAGAGATTGGAGTGGGGCAGCTACAAGTCAAGAAATACTAGAATCGCTGGCAACCACCAGAAGCGAGCAAAGAGGCATGGAGCAGATTCTCCCTCAGAACCTGGGAAGGAACCCACATTGCCAACATCTTGATGTCAGACTTCCAGCCTCCAGGGCTGTGAGAGAGAAATTTCTGTTGTTTTAGTCTACCAGGTTTGAGGTACTCTGTCACAGCACCCTTAGGAAGCTAATACAGTTGCTAAGAGCCTCTAAATATGCTCATCTTTCCAACTAGATCCACAGACTCTGGCAGGTAGGGGCTGTGGTAACCTGTCTTTGCTTTCGGCCCCAGCATCATGCTACTAGAACAGATGTTCAACACATTTGGCTGAATGAGGGCCCATGCTCAGCACCACCTTTCTGATTTTAAGTCAGTGGATCCCCAAAGAGATTAGACCCTGCCCTGAGGGAGGAAGCTTGTGAAAAAGGCAGAGAGTGTTTGTGCCAAAATGAGGACTTGTAAAAGATGAAGAGGAAAAAAAAAATCAAAGTAGGAAAAATATGTGTCAAAAACCTTGTAGAGGACTTCCCTGGTGGCTCAGTGGATAAGAATCCGCCTGCCAGGATCGCGGACACAGGTTTTATCCCTGGTCCGGGAAGACCCCACATGCCACTGAACTAAGTCCCCTGTGCCACAACTACTGAGCCTGAGCTCTAGAGCTCATGCTCCACCAGAAAAGCCACTTCAATGAAAAGCCTGTGCACGCAAGCAGCTAGGCAAAGCCCTTTCCCAGCAACAAAGACCCAGCGAAGCCACAGATAAATTAATGACTGTTCAAATAAAACCTTATAGATGGATTCTAAGAAAAGGCAGAGGCCAGGACTCGGGGTGGACAGGGCAGGACTATTATAGAATGCATTTTGAAACAATAAGTGATGATTAGGTTCCAGAGACGTTATCTTAGACTGAGTTAAGGGCACATGTGGGCAAGGTGAGAGTAACAGCAACCAAGCGCTAAGACTCGATTGGTGTTTGGGAAGGAGAACTGTATAAAGGGCCCTGAAGGTAAAGCAGATGCATTGAAATTCTATAAAATGGGACGTTGGCTGTGGCAGCAGGTTCGCAAGGGGCAGAAACAGGACAAAAACCATGAGCAGCTCCAGGTAGGGTGGGCCTGAGAGGGAAGAGCATCAGGATGGGCCAGCGGGCTACTGAGGACATGCTGAGGAAGAGCCATCATGGGGTCCAAGTGGGAAATGAGGAATAAAGCGGGTGAGAGGCAGCTTGGGGACCACCCATCATGGTGAAGTGGGAAGCAGAGGGTCCCATTTGGTAGCACAATGATTCACTCCTGGGCTCAGAGAAGATGCTGCACTTGTCAGGCCAGATGAATGAGGCTGTCTTCTGTTTTTAGAAACTTCTGCAAGACATTCCACAATACTTCCCTTGATAACTCACTTTAGCCTTTAATATGTCTCCAAGTCAGGAGATTCTTCCTCCCGTTCCAAAGGCAATTCTTCACTTTATAAGCACATGCTTCCCCCTCGCATTCTTTCCAGAGCTGGGATGAAGAGTTAAGAGGTGTGGTCACTATTTCCTGTTGTGAATCCTTCTCATTCTACTCCCAACACATTCTCTGATTTTCCTCTCCAGGAAAAATGATTTTTTAAAAAGTTTTCTCATAGGTTCTTTTAACTGTCTCTGTGACTCTTTCGTCTCTTTCCTAAGTGCTTCTTTGTCTTGGGGCACCAAACTGGGCATTCAGGGAGGCAGGAAGCGTAGCAGGCTGAGGGGAAGCTGTGGAGTCAGACAGACTAGATTTGAATAGCCACTCCCCTAACTAGTTGAACGCTCCTAAACTGCATAATCTCTGTGAGCCTCAATGTTCTCATCTGTAAAGTGGAGCAATAATACTTATGGCTACTTGGATAGCTGTGCCAGTTAAAACTAATGTATATGAAATTCTTTTTTTTTTAACATGAAATTCTTGAAAGCATTCAACAAATGATGGCTCCTATTGTTAGTGTGAGTTGAAGCAATGCTGATTATGTTGGGCTTACTACTTTCGTAAGCACTTTAATACACCCTGACAGTCACACATGCTTAAAAAACTATACCACTGCAGAGTCCAGATGGCAGTTCTTGCTACATCTGATGGCCACATAAAACACAAACTAGTCTCTTTCAGATAGAGCAAAACTATGTACAATACTGGGAACTGTGTTAAGATAATTATATCCTTTTTATTTGATCTCCATGAAGTAGAACTCCAGAACATATCAAGTAGCTATTTCATTTGCAAAGGGACTTGAATAATAACATCTTTAAAACTTTCATATTAACTGAACAAAATCATTGGAATTTTTTTAACTGGAAGAGAATAAAACTCCCACTGCAGATAAACTTACTCCAATCAGTTCTTTTATATCATTTTTCTTTCATAACCTATAAGTGCTACTGAGTTAATAATGTTTTAACCCAGTGTATACCAGTGAGCTTAACTAAATTGTGTGTTAAAGTGTTGAAGGAAAATACATTAAAATGCTAATAATGTTTTTTGCGGGAAGGGGACAATATGATTTACTTTTCTACAATAAGCCTTTACTTGTATAAGGAAAAGTTGTTTAAAAAAACAGTACGTACAACTTTATAAGGACATATTATAATTATTTTAAAACACATATACATATATACATAATTATTTTAAAATACAAAGTAAACCTGCTGGAATGCACCAAAATAGCAATATTATGTTTTTGAGTGATGGGAATATGAATGATCGGTTTTTTCATACTTTAACTTTTCTGAACTTTACAAATTATTTATGATTTTGAAATAAACTATGATATCATACTATATGATATATTATTAAATTATATAATGACAGGCATTGTTATTTTATTGAAAATATTTTGTCAAGATAAATGAAAAAAATGCTGTGTGTTTTTGATGACTCATACCCTATGAGCAATAGATATTTACCATTCCTCTTAGAGAATCTCCAAATCTCAGAGTTTTAAGGGCTTTACTGAGTCATTTAACATGCCTATTACCTGATGTGGGCTCTGTCTTTGTAATAATAAGAATGTTAATAATAATAGCTGGCATTGATGTGCCACACCTGTGTAGTAAGCATTTTAAATGCACTGTTTCACTGGACCTTCAAAATAATGCTATGAGGTAAGGCACTTGTGGTGGGTGGGATAATGTCCTAAAGATATCCATGTTCTAATCCCTGGACCCTGTGAATATGAATATGTTAGGTTACATGGCACAAGGCAACTGAGGTTGCAGCTGGAATTTAAACTGGCAGTCAAGTCAGCTGACCCTGAAGGGGAAGACTATCCTGGGTTATCGGAATCAATCCAAAGAAATCACAAGAACCCTTTTAAGTGGAAGAGGGAGGCAGAGGAGAGATTGTCAGAGGGATTCGCTGTGAGAAAGACTTGACTGGCCCTTGCCACCAGGGAAGCCCAGTTGGCTCAGACGGTAAAGCATCTGCCTGCAATGCAGGAGATCTGGGTTCTGTCCCTGGGTCAGGAAGATCATCTGGAGAAGGAAGTGGCTACCCACTCCAATATTCTTGCCTGGAGAATTTGAGGAATCGTTGCCTACACGTGTGGGCGGCCCTAGTTGGTGGAACTGATGTCCTTATATGGGGCTCAAATCGGTTTACCCAGTCACTTTCCCCACTGATTTATCATTCAACATAACCTAATCCTCCTATATGAGAAGCACTTTTGAAATATTTGAGGCCAGTAATCACTTTTCCCTAGGTCTTCTCTTCTTTTGGTGAAATAATCCCCTATTCAGCCCTTCCGTATAAGACATGGTTTCAGATTCCAGTATTTTTCTGACCTCTCCCTTCTGGAAACCATCCAGACTATCAACACCCATTTGAGGACCTGGCCAGTTCCTACCTTCCTCTGAATTTTTGTACTTTGATTTTCTTCCATGAGGTTATCATGCTGACCATAACCCTTCTGAACTTCATTATATACTGTGTCTTGTGCTCTTTGATGGAAATATTTCTAGAGAGGAATCAACAAATAAGTATGGATAACTTTTGGATTATCTGGCCTACAGACTTGAAAACATAGCTGGCTTTCAAGTTCCTTTCTGATATTATCANAGAACTCCAGAACATATCAAGTAGCTATTTCATTTGCAAAGGGACTTGAATAATAACATCTTTAAAACTTTCATATTAACTGAACAAAATCATTGGAATTTTTTTAACTGGAAGAGAATAAAACTCCCACTGCAGATAAACTTACTCCAATCAGTTCTTTTATATCATTTTTCTTTCATAACCTATAAGTGCTACTGAGTTAATAATGTTTTAACCCAGTGTATACCAGTGAGCTTAACTAAATTGTGTGTTAAAGTGTTGAAGGAAAATACATTAAAATGCTAATAATGTTTTTTACGGGAAGGGGACAATATGATTTACTTTTCTACAGTAAGCCTTTACTTGTATAAGGAAAAGTTGTTTAAAAAAACAGTACGTACAACTTTATAAGGACATATTATAATTATTTTAAAATACATATGCATATATACATAATTATTTTAAAATACAAAGTAAACCTGCTGGAATGCACCAAAATAGCAATATTATGTTTTTGAGTGATGGGAATATGAATGATCGGTTTTTTCATACTTTAACTTTTCTGAACTTTACAAATTATTTATGATTTTGAAATAAACTATGATATCATACTATATGATATATTATTAAATTATATAATGACATGCATTGTTACTTTATTGAAAATATTTTGTCAAGATAAATGAAAAAAATGCCGTGTGTTTTTGATGACTCATACCCTATGAGCAATAGATATTTACCATTCCTCTTAGAGAATCTCCAAATCTCAGAGTTTTAAGGGCTTTACTGAGTCATTTAACATGCCTATTACCTGATGTGGGCTCTGTCTTTGTAATAATAAGAATGTTAATAATAATAGCTGGCATTGATGTGCCACACCTGTGTAGTAAGCATTTTAAATGCACTGTTTCACTGGACCTTCAAAATAATGCTATGAGGTAAGGCACTTGTGGTGGGTGGGATAATGTCCTAAAGATATCCATGTTCTAATCCCTGGACCCTGTGAATATGAATATGTTAGGTTACATGGCACAAGGCAACTGAGGTTGCAGCTGGAATTTAAACTGGCAGTCAAGTCAGCTGACCCTGAAGGGGAAGACTATCCTGGGTTATCGGAATCAATCCAAAGAAATCACAAGAACCCTTTTAAGTGGAAGAGGGAGGCAGAGGAGAGATNATTGAGGTTGCAGCTGGAATTTAAACTGGCAGTCAAGTCAGCTGACCCTGAAGGGGAAGACTATCCTGGGTTATCGGAATCAATCCAAAGAAATCACAAGAACCCTTTTAAGTGGAAGAGGGAGGCAGAGGAGAGATTGTCAGAGGGATTCGCTGTGAGAAAGACTTGACTGGCCCTTGCCACCAGGGAAGCCCAGTTGGCTCAGACGGTAAAGCATCTGCCTGCAATGCAGGAGATCTGGGTTCTGTCCCTGGGTCAGGAAGATCATCTGGAGAAGGAAGTGGCTACCCACTCCAATATTCTTGCCTGGAGAATTTGAGGAATCGTTGCCTACACGTGTGGGCGGCCCTAGTTGGTGGAACTGATGTCCTTATATGGGGCTCAAATCGGTTTACCCAGTCACTTTCCCCACTGATTTATCATTCAACATAACCTAATCCTCCTATATGAGAAGCACTTTTGAAATATTTGAGGCCAGTAATCACTTTTCCCTAGGTCTTCTCTTCTTTTGGTGAAATAATCCCCTATTCAGCCCTTCCGTATAAGACATGGTTTCAGATTCCAGTATTTTTCTGACCTCTCCCTTCTGGAAACCATCCAGACTATCAACACCCATTTGAGGACCTGGCCAGTTCCTACCTTCCTCTGAATTTTTGTACTTTGATTTTCTTCCATGAGGTTATCATGCTGACCATAACCCTTCTGAACTTCATTATATACTGTGTCTTGTGCTCTTTGATGGAAATATTTCTAGAGAGGAATCAACAAATAAGTATGGATAACTTTTGGATTATCTGGCCTACAGACTTGAAAACATAGCTGGCTTTCAAGTTCCTTTCTGATATTATCATAATCTGATTCTACTCTTTGTTGACATGAATCATACCTTTTTTTTTTTTTTAGTCTGGAAGGGGCTAGAGGGAAAGGCCTGTTAAGCTACAGCAAGGAAATGTTCTGATGAACAAGCAACTTTGTAAGGAGTCCTGAGATACCGTAGGCTGCTTGTATGCACCAGTCTGAGAAGTTGTGCTGTCTGTTGCAACATCGACTGGAGAGCCAGGGGGAAAATGGAAATGTTAAGAGTCCATATCGTTTCATCATATCATTTAGAATATTCTGAGTCTTTACAGCAGAGACCTGCACACAAAGATTAATCACAGCCTCCTAAAATCTCTGACCATCCACAGCTTTAAATGATCTGTGTTGCTGTTCCCTCATTTCTGCAAATAATCAAGGGCTGACTGTAAACAAACAAGGCAGCCAAAAAAACCCTGGTCTTGAGCAGTTGCGTAATGATGAAAGCCTGGTGGAAAAAACACGAACCCATATTTCATTCATTTCACTCGCTGTGTCTCTGTTGAGGTGGGGTGAGGAGGGTGGGCGATAAAACATTTTTGTGGGCTAGTATAGAAACATTCAACTAATTAAATAAGTGAGTCTGTCAGACTTGACTTGAAGACTTGAAAGGACTTGAACACAAAGCATAAGGTTTGCATTTCCTTTATGAATACCTACAGGAGTAAGAATAAAAACAGAAAATGCCATAATCAGCTTCATTGGGGACTTTTCTGAATCCTACATGTTTGACAAAAAAAATCATTTGATATATTGAGGGAAACAGGTGCAGACAGTTTGGCCCTCTGAATACCTAGGGCAGGTTTTCTTGGGCTCCTGAGTATTAGATAAGGAGATGCAAAGCCAATTCAGGCACAGAATATAAACATTTTATTCCTGATGTATCTGCTGCTGTTGTACATTGATGCTTCGGAAAAGTCAAACATCTGGGCTGTAACACTGGGCTCCCTACAGGGCTCCTGGAAAGAATAGCTTAGGCCAGTTTCATTTTTCTAGATGAAAAAGAATATCTTAAGTAAACGGAGATAAGCTTATGTTTGTGACTGCAGACAATGCTATAAGTATTCAAGAGAGGAGGCCTCTTTCCTTCCAGAATTGCATGACTTGAGCTTTGCTGGCTTCTATTCTGCCTCCCACTGAACATCTCTGTGCTCATCTAAAGTGGGAGAAGAGATGCTCAGTGGGAGAGGCAAGAGCGAGCATCAGCGAAGGAAGGGGAGTCACACCTCCAGTGTCTGTCCGCCCTGGGTCACCCACCTACCCTGCAGCCGTGCGCTCCATGGCCCCAGCTGGTAAGCCCAAAGTTCCCATGGAGACCATGGCACCTGTCCTGTAACCACCCCCGCCGCCTTTTCACTCCCTTCTAGTTCCTCCTGTTACCATTCTTCAGCAGTTGCTGATTGCTATCTTGATCTTGCTGGTAGCCTGAACTCGGCATCTGGACTTATAATCTATGGCCTTCAGACTCCAAACCTCTGCCTCTTAGACCCCCATGGAGCCAGTAAAGGGACTTTTTTTCTATAGCTCCAATCTGTAGAATCCAATCCTGGTTAATTGGTACCATCCTTCCATCCTCTGGGGCTTCCCTGGTAGCTCAGATGGTAAAGAATCCATCTGCAATGCAGGAGACCCGGGTTTGAACCCTGGCTCCAATCCCTGGGTCAGGAAGATCCCCTAGAGAAAGGAATGGATGCCTACTCCAGTGTTCTTGCCTGGAGAATTCCACAGGCAGAGGAGCCTGGCAGACTATAGTCCATGTGGTTGCAAAGAATCAGACACTTTTGCTTTTTTTTCCTATCCCCCAAGAGAAGATTTGGACAGATTCAATATATCACAGCTGGAGTCTCCTCCAACTTTCAGGTGTCCTCCACCTTTTCAGGTCCAGGGCCATATCAATGAGGCCAAGACTCTATAATTGCATCCCACTTCCACTCCATCAGAAAAGCCTTTTATTATCAATGCTTTAGTGTCAAGTTTAAGGAAATGCTTTCCTCATGCTTGTCATTCAATAATATTCAACAACAAACATTTACTAAGGACCTACTATGTGTCAGGCACTTATGCATTAACTCATTAAGCACTTTTAGCAACCTTGTAAGATTCAGTAGGAAGCAAAGGATTAAAGAGATTAAGTAAGTTGCCCAAGGTCACATAGCTAGTAAGTGGCAGAGCCAAGTTCTGATGCCAACTTGGGCTATACCCTGCTGCCTCATTCTATAAATAACTATTAAGGGCTTAGTTATTTGTGAGATGTATTTCCAACCTCTTAAGGACTCAGGCTTTGGTAGAGCTTCTGGGGAACCCTTCATCAGCTACTCCTGGTTCCAAGAAAGTGAACATTCCTGAGCCTGTTCACGACCCAAGGGCTTTTGAGAAAGATGGTCAGCTTCTGGTAGGAATGAAGCATTGTTTTCGGTCCCTTTCAAGGACCTAACAGGAAATATCTTGCTTCAGCTTAAACCGCTGAGGAACATATTCAAGTGGATGGCACTCAGCAGGCTTGGAATAACACATTCTTCAAGTGCTCTGAGTTTCTGACCAACAGTGAAAGATCGCCATAGCTAGACTTCTCTTCCTGGATACTCAGTGACATTGGAATTAGGTACTTATTCCAATTGGTAACCCCCCATCTGTTCCATACAAACAAAACGCTTCACAGAGAATTATTCCAGAAACTTCATGGTCTGCTGGTTCTTGAACACCTGGAAGACACGGCTGGCATCTTTGGCTCATCTGCTGGTACTAACTCCTGCCTGTGTGAGGGACTGATGATCCTTCCTCCTCCTCCCATAATTGGAGCCCTGTTTCCTCCACTCTTTTACCTTTATTGATAACCCCCTTTCTGTGAGCCTTGGCAAATGTGTCTTTGTATCTTAATCTACTCTCTCCTTGTCCTTGATAGAGGAGCCTTGTAGGCTACAGTCCATGGGGTTGCAAAGAGTTGGACACGACTGAGCGGCTAACACAACTTCTTTCCAGGGCCAGCTCCTGAATATGAGTTCTGTATAGTCACATGGGGCCTCACATGAGAAGGGCCTTGCGCTTGGTTTAACTCTGCTGTCACTGACTTGAAATTCTTAATGATTTTTGAAGAAGGGACCCACACTTCCACTTTGCATTGGGCCACGCAATCATGTAGTCAGTCCTGCTCCTTGCTGTGGACACTGACAGTGGGAGAAGAGTCCTACCACACACTGTCCTCCTTCAGAACTCAGTGGCCTTTCCCCCACAGAGACTATTCATAAAGGCGGATCAAGCTGATAATAGCTCTACCTTCATTAGCCTCAATTTCTTCATCTCTAAAATGGAGCAGCAGCACTTGCCCTTGAATGTCAAATCAGATATAAAGTACCCATCAGAATGTTTGACATACAACTAGTATTTGCTAGATGCAATCCATGGAAGGTAACAGGTGCAGGAAATAAGAGATTAAACTCTGGAGTTAGAAGCTAGCCCAAATCTTATCACCCTCACTGCTTAAACAAGATGTATGATATTGGCCAGGTGACTTAGCTTCTCTCAGCCTCAGTTCCATTATCTGCAAAATAGGAATGTTAGTATTTACCTTGTAGGGCAGTTTTGGGATTCAAATATTCTAATGAATTTAAAATATCTATTTTACCAGCTGGCATGTAGCAGGAGCTCGAAATATAACAGTTCTTAGTTTGGTTCCCTCTTAACATCATTTCTGTACTCTACGCAATTCATTTATAAGTGATGTTGGGATACAACCATTAACAAGTGTCTTATTCAAAACAACTTCCTATACACTCTATGACCTATAACATATAGCCTCCCTGTTTGTGAAAATCATTTTGTAAACAAAAAAAATACAGAAGGCCTGTATTTCCTTCTTTGCTAGACTATGAATTCCTTGAAGGCAGGAACCAAGTCTTATTTATCCTTTTATCCTAGAACACCTTCTAACACATATAATCCCAAGAGAATTAAATCTCTCTTTTGTTGTTCTTGCCAACAATGAGATGATAAATTTCATAATATTCCTAAGTCAGCAATTAATAATTAGCCTGTTAATGATTAGGAAGTAGCACACATGCATGCTAAGTCGTTTCAGTAGTGTCTGACTCTTTGTAGCTCTATGCACTAGAGACTGCCAGGCTCCTCTGTCCATGGGATTCTTCAGGCAAGAATACTAAAGTAGGTTGCCATGCCCTTCTCCAGAGGATCTTTCTGACCCCGGGATCAACCCGCGTCTCTTACATCTCCTACTCCGGCAGGCAGGTGCTTTACCACTAGCACCACCTGGGAAGCCCTAGGAAGCAGCAGCTCCAAATAGCCCCATCTTTGCCATTAAAGATCCTCTAGTCCTTGTCCATCACATCTGGCTCATCAACCAGCATCCTTGGGTCTGGTTCTTGCTTCATTAACAAAGCGATTCCACAGGGAACATAACTTAGTTTTGGGTAACCAACCACCTTCCCTGGTAACAACCTGTGTCCAGAGGCCACTGGGGAAAGAATTTCCTGAAATCCCAACAGCTGATACCTCTTAGGACTCAAAGAGGGCTCAGAACTGTGACTTTAACCATTAGAGGGTAATGGGTCTCTTCAAGAACCTTCTGATAGTTAATGGACATTCTCTCCAGAAAAATATATTCAATATCTTACATACAGTTTCAAGGTGCCTGCAGAACTCCTGCAGCCCTTGTACCTAGGTTAGTAATTCTTGTTAAAATAGCCCAGAAAACTGAAGAGCAATGAAAAAGATTCAGTTTTTCTGATAAACTCTAGCCCTGACAAGTCACATTCCCTTGTTCAAAACAGAACAGAACAAAACAGTTACAACTCCCTAGATTTAACTCAGGGTTATCCCTGAGGGCCTAGTCCTAGGTATTAACAGTAAGGGCATCCAGCCAAGCAGTGACTACTCTTTGGAAAACCTAAGTTCAGCTGAATAAAACGAAGCTGTGTTTGATAATATCGTTTACACTTCCAAATCCCGGGTATCAAGCTTTCTTCCTATCCCTTGTGGCCCTCCCTAAATTTAGCCGCTGGTGTAATGGGGTAACCATGGCAACAACCACCTGCCTATTTAAAACCATCTCCAAAGCTAAATAAGGAAGCCTGGAAAAAATGGCTGCTCGTCTGCCTCTCCGTGGACAAATTGGGCATTCCTGGGCATTTTCAACAGGAGCAAGCAGGCAGGGTAGAAGCAGCATGGACTCAAGTTTTTAACAGGAAGTGTTCTGAGACCTTGTGAAACAGGGTCTACCTTGAAGCCACTATGTTTGCACTTATACACAAATCTCCAGGATTGTCTTCCTAGATGATTGCACTACCCTTGACCTCAACCAGGTGAAGGGTGAGGTGCACACCTCACTGCAAAGGAGAGTCTTGCTGATAGAAACTGGGAAGTGGGGAAGAAAAACGTTCATTCAGATCAGTGAGATTGTTCATACTCTGCACTGAAATGCACAGCTACAACTTTTTCCTGACAGAGGTATCTTTCTAACTATACCTGATCATATGGATAACTGATGATTGCTCTTTTTATGTCATATGTTCACCTGTCTATTGATTTTTGGATAATGGAGAAATTCTTCCCGCCTTCTGCTTCCTTGCTGTCTACAGAGGCTTTGCTTCTTTCCATGAAAGGAGACCACCCAACAGACCACACCGAAGAGCTTGCTTTTCCCCAGGCAGGCTGTTTTCCACTGCTCATATGGATCTTTTTGTACATTTGGTTCCTTCTCCCTGGGTTGCCTTTCTTTTTTCCTGTCAACCTGAAAAGCAATACTTGACTTGTTTTGTGTCTTGGCCCAGGCATCTCTCTAGTTGGAAGACCCTCCACATCAAATTCCGTGCCCCTGCTTTGTGGATTCATATCGCCTAAAACAAATCACTGTGCACATCTGCATTCCAGTCCTCCTCCATCCCTGGACTGTGAGCCTCCTACACACATCTATCCAAAACACCTATACAGCAGTGCCTGGTGCTGTGTTCAGAAGATATATTCACTGAAGGAATGAATGAATGAACAGAACCCCCATGGATTTCACAAACATTTGGCATCTTAAAAAACATGTGTACATGAGTATTCATGATGTATCTGTGTAAAAAGGGGACCTTAAAAGTCTGGAATGGCTGGAAGAGAAGGAGTATTGTTTTTAAAGTGGTTTCTTGTGCATGTGTATATATTAGAGGGAAAAAGAGCACAAGAAAAGCATCAGCTGATTTGTAAGTTTGTGACCATTGTAGGAACAGGAGTTGAAAATATACATATTAATCATATTTTGTGAGTTGAGTTGGTGTGTCTGAGAGAGAAAATACATTCTAATAAGGTTAGCTCAGCTACCATTAGATCCCACAGATCACACTCTTCCTGAAGTCGAAGCGGCTTCATTATGTTCAGTTTCTTATCCCTAAAAAGATTTCTGTAATCTTGGTTAAACTCCCAGGCAAGGGGTCAGAGGAAAGAAGAGGAATGAAAATGATGGAGCTCTGAGGAAGTGTATGGCTTTAAGTGAAGGTGTGTGGGTAACACTGGACTTCTGCTTGGTGGGCTAAATAAAGTTCCTTAGACTCAGTCTGAGCCCCAATCAATACCCACTCTCCTCCCCACCTGCTTGAGGGTCCAACCATAAGAAAAGAGAAAGGGTGCAAATTCACCACCAAGAAGAGAAAAAGAAGGGAGAAAGGTCATTGAACCATCCTAGGGGCAGTTTTATGGACCTGCCTGCAGAATGGTAGGACTCTGCAAATGGTTTGGTTTCCTTTTTTTCTATTCCAATTTTGGACCATGCTTTCGGCCTTCACAAGGTGCGCGGGCTGAGGCCGGGCGCTGGTGGGCTCCCCGCCTCAGCAGGGCCGCTCTCTGCTGCCCTCTGCCGTCAGGGGAGGGGGCAGCGCCGCCATCTCTGCCCCTCAGCCAAGGCCAGAGCTGCCATCCGCTCCCCTTTGTGAGGAAGGGAAGCCGAGGCCTCTGCCCTCTGCCTGCTCCTCCCCCGGGAAATCGAGGGGCTCAGGATGGGGGCGCTGTAGGTTTTGAGAAAGCAACCATACCCCAGGAAGGGGAATCCAAGTTAGCCAAGCTCAGACCCCTACTCCCCAAGGTGGGCACACTACACCCTCCCTCCTGGCCCCAGGCCCTCCCACTGCAACAACATCATTCCCTGGCAGGGGACGGGCTGCCAGCCCATGGTGGGTTTCTGACATTGTTTTCTTCTTGGAAATGGAAGCCCTCCTTCCGGCAACGTGGCAGGAAAGCCCTGGGCCGTGGAGCTGAGAACATTTTGGAGAGCGCAGGTGGAGGCCTGGGACCCGCGGCCGCGTGGGTGGGGCAGGCAGGCAGTGCAGTCCCGGCTACCCCCGCAGGGCCCTCTTACCTGCTGTTGAATTTTTCAGGGTGTTTCTCTCTCATCACGTGGAACCTGTGTGCAATGGAAGCATCCTGAAAGGGAAAGGGACAGAAAGCAGATTCCTGGTTAGTGGTCCTGACCCTGTGCAATGTGGAAGGGGGGGAAGGGACACACACTTTCAGTGAACTTCCTAGATGTCAGGGGGAGACCGGGGAGGCCCCCTGCAGGGGCTGGACACCAGGTCCAAGGTTAGGGGTGAGGGCCCTCACGCTGTTAGAGCTGATGCCAGACTGCTCCTCCTAATGTTCACTCTCTACCCTTTCTAGCTCAGGGTGAGTTAAGGGGATGATGCTGCCCTTTGGGGGAGAGGCTTGCCCTTCGGGGAGAGGGAGTGTGTCAGAGTCTGTGAGCAGTGAGAATGCAGAAGCCCACGTGGGGCTGAATGTGTTTGGAAATGCCTCACCCTATTCACTCTTTAACGAAATACTTTGTATTCTGGAATATTTTAAGACTCCTAAGTAGTTGCAAAAATAGTACAGAGAGTGCCTGTGGCCCTTTCACCCAGCTCCCCCCAATGATAACATCTTATGTAACCATAGTACATGGTCGAAACCAGAAAACTGATGTTGGTAGAGGGTGTTATATATTAACTCTTAGTCATCCGTATCAGTAGACAGAATTGGTAGCATTGGATAACAGGTTTAGCAGATAATATATTTAATATATTGGATAACAGGCTTAGCAGATAATTAAAAATATATTTAAACTTCTGGCTTTTGCCTCGTGATCATTCCATGGAAACGACTCTCCCCAAGGTCAGTAAGAGTCTCATTACCACATTCTATGGATACTTTGCTATCCTACTATTAGCACATTCCTTTGCTCTACTTTGGCCACCTGCTCCTCAGGATGGCTCTCACGTCACCATGCTTCGTCACCATGCTTCCGGGCTCTCCATGCTCAGATCAGAACCTCTCAGCCTTAAATCCATTCTGCAGCCTACATTCCCTGCCATGGGCTATGTCCAGGTGTCTTAGTTGTTACTAGCATGTAGCTGCTGCTGTCTTTACAATGTATCGCTGGAGAACCAACCCTGAACTTCAGACCTAAAACTGAACTCATCTTTCCTCCTCAGATTTGGTGCTCTGCTCTTGTTACTGGTCTCCTTTTCCAGCAGAAGAATGTGTAAAAGCCCCTTGCCACTCAGGCCTCCTGCCAGCATATCAGCTGCAGGTGGTGGGTTTTAGAAATAAACAGGCTAATTGAGCTGGAGGCAGGAGGGGTTGGGGTGGGGGTGGGTTGGTGACAGAACAAGGAAGCTGATTCAGATTTGTGCAGGGAAGAGATACAGAAACTCATTTACTGGAATGTGTAACTAAAAGAAATCTTGAATTCCATACAGTGAGTTTTTAGTTATATCAATTTCATTTCTTGATATGGAAATCCTACAAATTTTCTGGAAAAAAATGTTAAACATCAGGAGGTATAGTTCAATGAAGCAACTTTCTTTCATTTTTTTGAGCATGTGCTGTGAGTGGTGAGTAAAGAATAAGGGCTAAGGGCTGTCTCTTATACACATCTGNATATGGAAATCCTACAAATTTTCTGGAAAAAAATGTTAAACATCAGGAGGTATAGTTCAATGAAGCAACTTTCTTTCATTTTTTTGAGCATGTGCTGTGAGTGGTGAGTAAAGAATACGGGCTAAGGGTGGGGATAGAAAATCCAGAAGCAAGATAGGGGCCAAAGGGGAGCTTTCGTAATATTTTTACTTGGAGAGTAAACCCAGTGAGCAGGCCCCTGTTGAAAGGCAGACAGGGCAAGTCAAGGATATGGGTTTATTTTATGGTTGGCTAACACTCTTTGCTGAAACAATGTTTTGGGAATTTAACATTTAAACTCCAGTTACTAATTCATTATTTATTTAAGATGCATCAGGAGTTGAAATTGAAGCACCCCTGTGGACAATGGGAGGAGAGGGGCAACATCAGAGGAGGGTGGTGGGGGCCTGGTCTCTGTCCTCTTGGTGGATCCAGCCTGCACAGCTTCTCCAGGCAGGAGCGTTTCCTGCCCTCAGAGTGCGCCCATCTCCCTCCTAAGCAAGTTTTGTGAGCTTGCTGAATAAGATTCATGTGACATCTGTCAAATGCTTCTCTAGAATTCAAGAAACATTCCGTCTACTTGTGTTCCTTTGAAGCACTGATTTTCTTAGGTCAGGGAAAAAAAAAAAAAACCCCAGAAGAAGAAAAAGAAAGAAAAGAAAAAAGCAATCACATGTTGCCTGGCAGGATTTGTACTTCACTCTCCCTACCCCCAATGCTGCTGTGACTGGCTCCTGGCCTTTTAATTCCCTAGGATATGTGCATAGGTCCCTGCCCTCTGTGTCATTCCCATTATCCTTGTGTGTGTGTGTGTGTGTGTGTGTGTGTGTGTGTGTGTGTGTGTGTGTGTTTATATAACTAGGTTTTGCAAAGTTTCTTTTTACAAAGACCAGGCTTTACAATATTACTAGTTAAGCATGTGGTTCTGAATTTGACAGTGTGACCCTGTGATAAATACACAAAGTGGTAAGAGGGAGTTGAGCAGGTCCACTGTCGTTCAGGTTTGGAAAGGCAATGCTGGTAAAGACTAACCATGTTTCTCTACCTGGGAATTAAGAAGAGAGGCAAGATTCATCTCCACTCTCTGCCTGGCTTCTCTGTGCTAGGCATTAAGCTGGCTATACTTACATTCAGAGGTGAGTTCATTTAAATTTTAGAAACCAGAGCTATAGTAGTTCCAAACCTTTCCTATAATACTTGCAACAAAATAAGTCTTCTGTTTGGAAGGCTGGGGTGGAGGTGGGAATTGCACATTCATGGATATGCTGCACACTCATTTCTGATGGCCTCATTCTCTGGGGTCCTTTCTATGAAGTGTGGGGTAAAAAGGAGATAAAAAGCAGTGTGGACATATGTCTACTCTTTCCTGAACTAAAACTCCCAAGTGCAGAGTTGGACAAAAGAATTTTGTGCCCCTTCCACATATAAGTGGTAATCATTTGGACTCTGAGCTATTGGGATGTCTAGGCCAGTCCTGTCCAATAGAAATAAAAGAATTTTTGTAACCACATTAAAAAAGTGAAAAGGAACAAATGGAGTTAATTTTAATAATAATAATATATTTCAATGAATAGTATTGCTCAATATTAGTTAATATAAAAATTGAGATATTAAAAATTCTTTCATACTGCATTTTTGAAATTTGGTGTGCATTTACATCTCTCAACTTAGAGTAGCCCCATGTCAAGTAAACAATAGCCACATGTGGCTAATGGCTACCATATTGGACAATGTAGGTCTAAGTCACTTTGGCAATTTATGGAGATTAAAAAAAACAGAAAGGAGACACTAAGACAGATTATTTGGTATTTGGATTGTTCTGAAGAATTATAGCTGACTGGGGAAGGACAAAGAGTGTAGACCCCTTGTCCAAGACACCTCTCCGTTAATCCCATTGTTCCTGTAACTTCTTGATTCTCATAGGTAACAAATAAGAACCTGTGGCTGAAGGAATTGAAAAGTTTGCAGGGAAATGATGACTTTCTGATAAATTCCTTAATGGGTTTGCCATTGCGGAAACTTAGCTGGTGAAGTCTAGTAAGTACAGAATATGAGGTGAAAAATGGCGCGTGAGTTAGTGTGATGGGCTGTGGCTCGTCCTTGGCCCCTGGGTTCCCCTTGCATCAGAAACAGATTTCATTGACTCAAGGGATTAGCTGTTCACCCGTCCTGTTAAGGCTCAGTGAAAGCAGAGCCTTTTCGGTGTTCAGAATTACACAAACCCCAGGAATGATTTTTCAGTTCCAAACTTCCTGTCATTGATACCTGACATGTCTGCAAATCCAAAAATAAAGAGCAGGGATGAAGAGGCCAGAGAAGTCAGAGGAAGTAGTGTCCTGAATGCCTGGGTTGAAAAATCTCCGGCCAATGGATGTTATCAGATGGAGGGAGTGAGAAGGTCAAGGATCTTAGCTCTTCACTGGTGGGGAGATGGGGAGTCTGTGGTGGATGGGAACGTAGAGGCAACGAGGCCCACATCCCTCTCTACATAGGCCAGGAGACTCTGCCCTCGCTACCCCTCCATCTATGAGTGGGCTCTGTTGGCACCAACGGAGTGTGTGAACTCATCAGAGTGAATTCCCTACCGCCCAGGGACAGCTCAGCAGGGGGGTTATTGTCATCACCCTTATAATGCAGAGCAGCAGACATTTGATATCAGTAAGATATTCCAGGTCCTTCAAAAGAGGCGAAGACTTTGCAGTACTCTCTGCCAAAGGAGTCTGACTCTAATCGTCTTAAGGAAGTAAAGCCAGGGAGTTGGTTTACATACTATTTCTCCTCTTACAGAGTTTGGGAAGTCAAATAGGGAGCAAGAGCTTCTGCAAATGTCAGCCCCAGATTCTCTTAGGGTTACATGTTGGCTACTTGTTTTCTCAAGAATTTCCCTTTCCAGCTTTTAAAGAGTGAGCACACAAACCCTGCAAGCATTTTATTGAGAGAAGGCTAAGGTTACACCAGTGAGAGAAAAACAAGCCTGCTTCTTCTCTGATTTGCAATAAAATATTAAACATGGACAAGCTAAAGGTATATGAAAAAAAACCACNATAGCAGGGGTAGGGCCAGGTGCTGGCCAAAGATGGGTAGGCCTGTGTAGCTGAAGTGAGCCCTGGAGGATCAATGTGCTGGATGGTTGCGAAGCTGAAAATGGGAGAACTAAGGATCTATTCCAGGACTGTGTCATGATGCAGAAGAACAGTGCTGTAGGCAGAATTTCAGGATGGTCCCCACATTTCTGGCCCTTGAGGGATTATATACTGAGCAACCCCCAGGACCTGTGGATAAGATGGGCTAGTCAGTTGTGATTTGTTATATTATATGGCACAGCTGACTTTAAGAAAGCAAAATTATCCTAAGTGGATCTGACCTAATCAGGTGAGTCTTTAGAATGACTGGGCTCTTCCTTAAGAAGTAGGTCCAAAGCTTGAGAGGGATTGGAACTGAGGGAGAGTTTCTTTTGCCAGCTTTGAAGATGGAGCGATCCATCACGCAAGGAATGAGGAAGGCCTCTAGGATATGAGAGTGAATCCCAGCTGACCACCAGCAAAGAGACAGAGGCCTCATATCTACAAAGAATGGAATTCAGCCAACAACCTGGAAGAGTTTTAGAAGGAAATTCTTCCCTTAGAGTCTTCAGAGAGAAGCACAGCCTGTTCAGTGCCCTGATTCTATCTGGTGAGGCCTAGTCACATTGTTCTAGAATTTTTTTTTTCTTAAAGCATTTATTTGGGTGCACTGGGTCTTAACTGCAGTACGTGGGATCTTGTTCCCTGACCAGGGATTGATACCAAGACCTCCACATTGGGAGTGCAGAGTCTTAGCCACTGGACAGCCAGGGAAGTTGCTGTTCTGGGACCTCTGACCTACAGGAGCTGATACAAGGATATTTTAAGCCTCTGTGTTTATAATCATTAGTTGTTACATAGTTTTTGGTTGTTTAGTGGCTAAGTCATGTCTTGACCAGGCTCTGCTGTCCATGGGATTTCCCAAGCAAGAATAATGGAGTGGGTTGCCATTTCCCTCTGGGATGGACTCCTGGGATCTGCCCCACCCAGAAGTTGAACCCTCCTCTCTGTGTCTCCTGCATTGGCATGCAGATTCTTAACCACTGAGTCACCAGGGAAGCCCTTGTTTGTACATAGTAGCAATGGAAAACCAGTGTAGCAAGTGAACTGTAAGTAAGAAGTTAGTGGGAGAGATAGTCTTTTCTTTCAAATAACACTTCCATGTTCCTGCTTACCTCTGGGACAAGCTTGAAGAGCATTTTCAAGTTGTCAGGGGTCTGGTCAGCACCTCAGTGGATGTATCACGAGATAGCAATGAAAGTAATGAGGTAGCTGAGGGCCTTGATGCTAACTGGGAGCACAGAGCTGCGGGAAATTGGTGCCTTGCTCTGCTGCCTAGATGCCCAGAGTCTGAGGCCACAGGCCACTGTCCCTCTTGAGTAGAAGGTCCTTCCCAAGCCCAGTGTGTGGCTGAGGACCCTGGCAGCTCTTCCCATGCCTGCCAGCTTCCTTCTGGGACTAGCTTCTGCTTGCTCTGCCCCCGCCCTCCAAGCTGGCACACTGACCGCTATGGGCCTGGTCTTGGATCACTCCCAGAATTGATCAGCCATCTGGGGTCTCATCCCAGTTCTGCCTGCCACCCTTATCTGTCCGCTTCAAGTGCTGCCCTGAACCTCTCCACTCTCTGGAGCGTGCTCAGCTCCGTGGGGGCTATTGCAGTTTGCAAAGTTCTTAGCTCCTGCCCATTGCCCTATATGCTCATTACTACTCTGAGGCCCCCCCTTAGGGTAATTTCAGAATGAGGGGCCCTGGCCCTGGGATGATCTGAAATGCCCCTGGTAACTGGTTAATTGGACTTTTCAGTCTGCATTCTGAGTCCCAGTTCAGAAGGTCAGTAATTTGGAGAGGGGGAATTTCAGGCAGAAAAATTCCTACGTGAGCCCTGACTAGGATGAATCCTGGAGAGGAGACCAAGGAATTGACTTGTTCTGCAGAGGAGACGGAGCTTCCCCAGTGGCTCAGTGGTAAAGAATCTGCCTACAGTGAAGGAGCCCTAGGTCAGGGAGATCCCCTGGAGAAGGGCATGACAACCCACTCCAGTATTCTTGCCTGGAGAATCCCATGGATGGAGGAGCCTAGCGGGCTACAGTTTGTGGGGTCGCACAGAGCTGGCCACGACTGAAGCAACTTAGCACACAGCACACACACCGAGGGAGACAGATTCAAAGTCAAAAGTTTCAGGCTGATAGTAAATCTTGTGAAGGGCAGACACAGGCCCTGGCATCAGGGAAAGGCGTGGATTAGACATGATCCCCGAGGTGAGTATTTCTCCATGGAATGTAATCCTTACGAGGGGAGCTCAGCCTAGCTCTGCAGAGCCTCCCTGTAGACTGGGGTGCTTGTCCCTAGGATAGTGCCCCTCCCATGCAGACTCACCTCCTCCCCAGCGGAGACAGCGGGCTAGGTCATTTCCTGTTCCAAGAGGCAGGACAGCCACAGGTGGATGCTTTGCAAAGTGGGCCTTATCTGCAACCCATGAAGAGGAAGAGAGAACCATATGCCACATGATTATAGAAGGTTTAAGTTGTTCAGTTACCCCTTATCTAATGCTTGAAAGCCTCTATGGCTTTCTTTGTCTGAATACTTCTGTTGGGGAACTCACTACTTCCTTAAAGCCATCTCTTCCATCTGCAGTAAGCTAACCACTGCAAAGGAGCCTTCATATTGAGCTAAATCTGTCTCCCAGTAACTTACACCTAGTTCATCCTCGTTTCATCCTAATTCTTTCCAAGGGGTGACAGTGATACACCTCAAAAACATTAGTTTGCATAGTTTTAATCTTCAGTGATAACAAGCATTTACCCCACTTATCCCGTAGACAGATCCTGCAAGATATTATCGTTCACGTGGATGAAGAAATAGAGGTTCATGGAGGGAAAGTCATTCTACAGCCAGCATCCAAACCTAGATTTCTGCCCCTCCAAGTCCATACTCCTCCTTTCTTCAGAGCCTAAGCAGCTGCATAAATAGTAAAACAGGTGGGTCTGAGGCATCAGAAACTGAAGATGCCTCACCTCAAGTCATTCAGGTTCAAAACCTTAAAAGTAACATTGTGTCTAACAAGCCAAACCCTGAGATGTTATCTGGCACCTAGGGAACAGTTTGCCACTTCCACCACTTCCCAGACTTGCAAACACACCGAGTCCTGATCCTATCTCCCACGATGGTTGTGCTGGAGCATCAGGCCAAACCATCAGAGAAAGCATAGCATAGCCTGTATGTTTTCATCTGACTGCATATCTAGCAGCATGTTGGCTGAGCTGGGAAAGCTGAAGGAGGCCAGACACCCACTGGGCTCCAGGGGATATCACTTATATAAAGCTCAGAGCATCTGATGCCAGGGAAGGATGAAGGTGATGTGACTGGGGAGCACGGCTGGGGATTGAGTGGGGGACAATACAAGAATCATCATCCTGCATGAAATTCATGCCAGGGCAGCCCCAGCAGAACAGGTGACCGCCTCCCCCACCCCACCCCGCCCAGGTTGTCACACTCATGCTGGAAATGGCTGAGGCAAGACTCAGGGCTGAGGTTACTGCCAGGAGGGTTGAGATGGAATAAGTTGGTGGACTTTCCCATTCCCCAGAACAATGCATTTATGCCTCCGGCCTTTGCTGGCACTCTTCCTTTGCCTGGAAGACCCTTGTTTGCTTAAGTCTGCCCCTTCTTCTGTGGTTCCCTTTGCAGTAGATCAACCATCCTCACAGTGCTGAGGCTAGACACCTGGATATAATTCTAGATTTTTCCTTCTCCCTCACCACACATCCGTTCACACATCAATTTCTACATGCTGTCTCCATAGCTTTCCAAGCACTCTCTCCTCTCCCTTCCTTGGTGATGGCTGAGTTCTGACACAGCATGAGTCCTTCCCACTGCTACTGCTGCAGCGGCCCCTCTCTGTCCTCTTCGCCTCCAGTTTCACCCCCTGGTATGTTCTCCACAGGGCCACCCGGGCAGGCAATCCTTGAACCACAAGCCTGATCACACTAGCTCACTGTTTTGCCTTCTGCCATGACTCCCATCACCCCTTAGCCTGGCAGCAAGGGCCTTCTCAGCTCTGTCTTACTCTCTAGCCTCATCCTTCTCACGTCCTGCTTCCCACTCACCATGTCAACATGTGGTTCAATGCAGAGGCCCTTCCTGGTTGGCCTCGTCTGGACCTCATGCCTCTCCAGAGTGCTTCTCTAGTGCCAGGGATGATCGCATTCACACTATCTTGTGAATGACTACTTTTTTGTTCCCCAGATGTACTGTGACCTTCCTGGGGGACCTGTATCTCATTTGCTGTAGAATCTCCACACCTTTACTGAAGGCCTAGATGCTGTGTTAGGTGCTCTAGCTCTAACAGCAGGAAAAAAAAAAAAAAGACATGGCTCTGGCTCTCATGGTACCTGCCACTGAGAGGGAGAGATAGCTATTAATGAGGTAATTAGTGCATAATTTCAAATGCATACTGGGAAGGAGGCGACTGTGGGCCTGTAATGAGTGATCAGGGAAGGCTTCCCTGAGGAAGGCCGAGGTCTGAAGTAGAAGCCGACCAAGCAAAGGCCAGGGGAGCAGAAAGACAGGCCTGTGGTGGAAGGGACACTAGTGTCTTCAAGGGTCGGAAAGGGGTTGAGTGTTTGAGGGGGAGGAAGGGGGTAGGAAATGAGGCTGGAAGGGTGGGCAGCTGCTAGGCACCACTTTGGGCCCCTGAAGCATTGGTTTTATCATTATCTAAGAACCTTGGGATGCCACTGACGTGCTTCACACACATCAAAACCCCACTGGCATTCAGGAAGGACCACTCTGGCTATTGCATGAGAACAGATCAGAGACAGAGCTGAAATGGGGTGGCAGAGAGCACTGAACAAGGGCCTCAGTCTCTTGAATGAATGAATGAATATTGTCCAGTTATTCCTTTTACTTTTGTTTTTTAATCTCTGGTTTTTAACCTGTGAAAAAAACAGATCACCTCACATGCTCTTTCTGTTCTGGGCAGTATATATCACCTGTGTCCTCTGCAGATGAATTTTATAAAGCTTGTCCGCAAACCCTACTTTCTCCTTCCCGATGGAGAGGGAACCCTACAAACAGCTCCTAGTACTGTAGCCATCCACCCTCTGCTGATCAGCTTTTTCTTCCCTGGCTCCCATAGGATGCCTCCCTCCTCCCACAAACAATTCCAGAGCCCTGGGTGACAGGAGAGCGTGGGTGGCTGCTTGGCAGGGCCGTGTCCATGGAAACCAGAGTGCTTGTTGGGGAGCAGATGTGGCGGGTGTGGGGGATGCATGTCCCAACCCAGGTGATTTGTTTATGACCCCTGGGGGCCCAGCCTTCTCCACCCTGTCCAGGGTCTATCCTGGCTCATCCTCCTCTCCCCTCATCCCAGAGGAAGTACTTGTCTCCCACTGGAAGTCAGCAAACCCTGTGGGCTCCATCTTCCAAAGCTATCCAGACCCTGACTCCTCCACACCACCCCCTCTNTACTGCCAGGAGGGTTGAGATGGAATAAGTTGGTGGACTTTCCCATTCCCCAGAACAATGCATTTATGCCTCCGGCCTTTGCTGGCACTCTTCCTTTGCCTGGAAGACCCTTGTTTGCTTAAGTCTGCCCCTTCTTCTGTGGTTCCCTTTGCAGTAGATCAACCATCCTCACAGTGCTGAGGCTAGACACCTGGATATAATTCTAGATTTTTCCTTCTCCCTCACCACACATCCGTTCACACATCAATTTCTACATGCTGTCTCCATAGCTTTCCAAGCACTCTCTCCTCTCCCTTCCTTGGTGATGGCTGAGTTCTGACACAGCATGAGTCCTTCCCACTGCTACTGCTGCAGCGGCCCCTCTCTGTCCTCTTCGCCTCCAGTTTCACCCCCTGGTATGTTCTCCACAGGGCCACCCGGGCAGGCAATCCTTGAACCACAAGCCTGATCACACTAGCTCACTGTTTTGCCTTCTGCCATGACTCCCATCACCCCTTAGCCTGGCAGCAAGGGCCTTCTCAGCTCTGTCTTACTCTCTAGCCTCATCCTTCTCACGTCCTGCTTCCCACTCACCATGTCAACATGTGGTTCAATGCAGAGGCCCTTCCTGGTTGGCCTCGTCTGGACCTCATGCCTCTCCAGAGTGCTTCTCTAGTGCCAGGGATGATCGCATTCACACTATCTTGTGAATGACTACTTTTTTGTTCCCCAGATGTACTGTGACCTTCCTGGGGGACCTGTATCTCATTTGCTGTAGAATCTCCACACCTTTACTGAAGGCCTAGATGCTGTGTTAGGTGCTCTAGCTCTAACAGCAGGAAAAAAAAAAAAAAGACATGGCTCTGGCTCTCATGGTACCTGCCACTGAGAGGGAGAGATAGCTATTAATGAGGTAATTAGTGCATAATTTCAAATGCATACTGGGAAGGAGGCGACTGTGGGCCTGTAATGAGTGATCAGGGAAGGCTTCCCTGAGGAAGGCCGAGGTCTGAAGTAGAAGCCGACCAAGCAAAGGCCAGGGGAGCAGAAAGACAGGCCTGTGGTGGAAGGGACACTAGTGTCTTCAAGGGTCGGAAAGGGGTTGAGTGTTTGAGGGGGAGGAAGGGGGTAGGAAATGAGGCTGGAAGGGTGGGCAGCTGCTAGGCACCACTTTGGGCCCCTGAAGCATTGGTTTTATCATTATCTAAGAACCTTGGGATGCCACTGACGTGCTTCACACACATCAAAACCCCACTGGCATTCAGGAAGGACCACTCTGGCTATTGCATGAGAACAGATCAGAGACAGAGCTGAAATGGGGTGGCAGAGAGCACTGAACAAGGGCCTCAGTCTCTTGAATGAATGAATGAATATTGTCCAGTTATTCCTTTTACTTTTGTTTTTTAATCTCTGGTTTTTAACCTGTGAAAAAAACAGATCACCTCACATGCTCTTTCTGTTCTGGGCAGTATATATCACCTGTGTCCTCTGCAGATGAATTTTATAAAGCTTGTCCGCAAACCCTACTTTCTCCTTCCCGATGGAGAGGGAACCCTACAAACAGCTCCTAGTACTGTAGCCATCCACCCTCTGCTGATCAGCTTTTTCTTCCCTGGCTCCCATAGGATGCCTCCCTCCTCCCACAAACAATTCCAGAGCCCTGGGTGACAGGAGAGCGTGGGTGGCTGCTTGGCAGGGCCGTGTCCATGGAAACCAGAGTGCTTGTTGGGGAGCAGATGTGGCGGGTGTGGGGGATGCATGTCCCAACCCAGGTGATTTGTTTATGACCCCTGGGGGCCCAGCCTTCTCCACCCTGTCCAGGGTCTATCCTGGCTCATCCTCCTCTCCCCTCATCCCAGAGGAAGTACTTGTCTCCCACTGGAAGTCAGCAAACCCTGTGGGCTCCATCTTCCAAAGCTATCCAGACCCTGACTCCTCCACACCACCCCCTCTGTTTCTGCTGTGGTTCACGGCCCAGGTCCCCTCCTTGGATCTCTGCAGGAGCCTCCTAACTGGTCTCCCAGCTCCCACCCTTTACAGTTTCTGTAATCTGTTGTGCCCCTGCTTTGCTCAAAAGAATCTAGCATCATGGGACCTTCACGGTATGACAGCCGCATTCTGAACACATCGCCTGTGTCCTAGTGACTTGGCCCTGCTTCGTCTCTGCTTTATCTCCAGCCCTTCTCGCCTCACAGACTCCACCCTGGGCACGCTCTGCAACCTCCTCACTGGCCTTCTCCTGCTCCTGCCTCAGGGCCTTTGTATCTGCTGTTCCTTCTGGCTAAACTACTCTTTCCTTGGGCATTTGCGAAGCTCTCCTCTTCCAGGTCTCCACGCAAATGTCATCTGCTCCTCAGGGCCTTCAAAACCACCCTGTCTTAGTTTGCAACTCCACTCCCACTGCTGAGTTCCCTTTGCCCATTTTCTGCTGTTCTCTCTCTCTTTTTTTAGTCACCTTCTGTCATACTATATATTATACTTATTTCTTTGTTTACTGCCTGTCTCTTCCCTCTAGAAGGAAGCTCCATGAGGGTGAGACGGTGTCCTTTTTGAACTGCTGCATCACCAGGGCTTCCGTGGGAGCTGAGCACCTGGGGGTACACAGGAGGATCTGGGGACCAAAGGATAAAGACAGCCAAGCAGCCCAGGCTCAATGCTCTGGACCATCTCAGCAATTCCCTTGGCTGCCTTCCTGAGTTTATGTTCTATATTTCAGTGTTTATCTGGGCTCTCCAGGGTTAGATCTTGAATGTATCCCTCATCCCAGAATCTCAGAGTCATTCTCCCTCATTTACTGGTGGTGCTGTGTCCAAGGACCCACAAATCCAGGCAGGCCTCCTGATTCCCAGCCTGGACCCTCCCCACCATCCCCATCATCCTTCTGATCAAAGCATATTGGACATACCCCATCGCAGCTTTTCTTTGCTTGAACTGATCTGAGCTTTCTAGATCTGCTTTGTGGGCTCTGGGCTCTAGGCGTTCATCTCAAGGTGGCTTGCCCTGTACTATGCATCTATTCTTAGTTTCCTTGCCTTTATCCAGCACCCTGGACCCGCCTGGAGTCGCAGGCCTGCTGCCTTCCCCTCAGTCTCCCCATCTGGCCTGTCCTGCAACTGCCCAAATCCTGGCCATGACAGATATTTTTGAAGCAAGGCCTGAGACTAAGCTGTTAACATCTGTACATGTGGGAATCCTTCCATTGTGCTTGCTTGCTTTTGTTCACCCGAAGTAGGTATTTAGTAAAGCATTGGTCCAAGAGTAGAAACAAAGATAAACAAGGCATGGTTCCATTTCTCTTTTTTATTACCTTCCTCTGACTTTAAATATGGGCTTCCCAGGTGGTGCTAGTGCTAGAGAACCCGACTGCCAAAGCAGGAGGTGTGGGTTCCATCCCTGGGTCAGCAAGATCGCCTGGAGGAGGGCATGGCCACCCACTCCAATATTCTTGCCTGGAGAATCCCATGGACAGAAGAGCCTGGAGGGCTATAGTCCATGGGGTCACAAAGAGACATGACTGATGCAACTTGGCACTCACATGCACAACTTTGAATACACTAATTGTAAATCAACTGCAAGGTCCTTCCAGCCCATTCTTACCAATGCAATCCAAAATCCAGCCAACTGTCCCATCACCTCCACAGGCCAAAACACGGAAGTCTGGAGTATCATGGAAAAAGTTAAGTCTGGGAAGTAGAAAGGCCAAAATGGTTTTGTTTACAGGCTGAACTTTGACACTCCTTGAGTCAAAGTCTCCCCACCCCACCCCAACACTCTGCTCCCTTCCCTGGAAGCATATTATGACCTTGACTCCTCTTGGGGTTGAAAGGGTCACTCAAGTGTTCTGAAACCAGAATGTACTAAGCAATGCCACTGAGGACAAACCCCATGGCACCATCTTTGCCTAAGGAGATTCTGACTCAATATTCAACCCAGAAAATGGTTATGGTTTTCTAGAAACTGTCTATGATTTATGCAGAGGAATCCACAGCTTGCTTCTTTGGGCACCAATTCAATTAACCCCTAACATCTGCTTCCTTTCTGGCTCTCACCTACTCTGCCCTCATAGCTTCTGAGATGCACCAAACTAGCTGAATCTTCATCCCACCCCAGACCTAAGTGGAGTGAGCACCATCTCCCCTCAGGGCCCTTAACCCTGTAGAGCAGGGCTGTTAACCTGGGGTGCATATCTAAGGGGTCTGTGGGTAGAATCCAGAGGGCCTTGAACTTGAAAAAAGTGTTACACTATTATCTTCTCTAAACTCTAACTGAAAATTAGCATTTCCTTCAACAATACCTGTGACTTTGTTAAGCAGCCGAAATGACAGGTATTTCAATGTTTTACTACAGTTGTGGCAGGCATTTTCTACTATCACTTCTGCTCATTACTGTTTTAATTTACAGTAGCTATTAGACCCGCCTCTGGAATGTCTTATAATATGTAATGCTATGTAATGTCTTAATAAATCATGTATACTTTCCAGTCACAGATTTGTTGTCTAACCTTTAGTAACTGTTTTTTTCAATAAAGTTTCCCTGGGTATTCCTATATATTTCATTTTATACATTAGAAATATTATCTTAACATTAAGAAGGGGTCCATAGGCTCCATGAGACTGCCAAATGGGTTCCTGGTGCAAAAAAAGGTTAAGAACCTCTGCTGTAGCACAGACAGGATCTGGGGAGGCCTCAGGGTAGGGCTTGAGAAGATGAAGCCCAAGATTTCCTCTTTGCCCTGCTTGGTGATCAGAGGAGACCCCTGGGGTCTGCTGCCAATGCAGGTGTGGGCAAATTAACATCCCCTCCCCGCCTTTCTCTTGTAGAACTGGATTCTGAATGAAGGCTCCCTTCAGCTAGACAGCCTCTCTGATTACAGGCTGACATATACAGCAGAGAGAGATACTCAGGGCACAGTGGCCTTAGAAGCAGCCACCAGGCTTGTCATCCTGGGAAAAACCAATTTAGGATGGATGCAGTTAAGGGACAGTACTGTCTGTCTTCAAGTATCAAAATGCCCTAGAAGAGAGCAGGCTGGTAAAGGCATCTGTGGGCTGCTGCCCAGTCACAAGTCACAGATGGAGCAGTCATCGGCTATCACGGGGGCCGTGATGGCACATGCAGCAGCACAGGTGGGCTTTATTTTGAAATTAATTTTATAGGTAAGTCACGGCAGAGGTGCTGAATTTGCACTCATGTTTCTTTCCCCTTCCGTGGTCTTGTATCATCACTGCCATAGATAATAGCTGTGTGTCAAACAGCTGAAGACACAGTCTCTTCTTACTTAAAAAAATTTGTGGCTATGCTGCATGGGATTTGGGATCTTGGTTTCCTCACCAGGAGTTGAACCCACACCCCTTGCAGTGGAAATACAAAGTCCTAACCACTGGACCACGAGGGAGGTCCTCAGAGTCCCTTTTCAGAGTCCTTACCCAGGCCCTCTTAAGGTCTCGGTGAGCCAAGCACAGCAATGCAAGTCTGGATGCTGGAAACCCCAGCCCCAGAGGCACAGATCTGAGGACTGGCACTGAGGCAGCCTCGGGCTGGCCGGCCAGTATCTCTAGTGCCCTGGCTCCGGCTGGCAGGGAGGTCACAGCCTTCGGGTGCCTTCCAGCCCCGGGGCTGGAGGAACCTCTGATTACAGGGCCCATCACGTCACGGCTCCTCCCACAGAACTTGGGGAGAGCTGCAGAGGGGCCGCCTCATCTCTTTTTGCTGCTCCCTGTCTTCTCCACATGGGGAAATAGCCAAGAGGCAAGTGACAGGAGACGGGTCGGTGGGGGAGGGGGAGGGGTGCACCGAACAACCTCTAAACTGGATGATTCAGGAAAAAATGTGATTTCATTGACCAACTAATTGTCTTGATCCTAAAATGCCTCGACAACAGAACATGCTGTGCAACTCTGAGTCAGCTGTATAGATTTCTGAAATACCGACAGACAGTGCTAAGAAAACTCTTTTCTTCTCCCTGATGATTCAGTATGAAGATGCCAGCTAATACAGCCTTGCGAATAAGTTAATTTACCAGCCTGCCCTTCTTGTCAATCCCACAAATGACATTTGCAATTTTTCCCTCTTACAAAATCAATAGCTTTTTCCGGGATAAAGTAGAGTAGGCTGCTTCCCAGAGTCAGCTGTAACGGGTGTTCCTGAGTATCTCCAGGAGGAAGTAAGAGTAGATAACGAAGAAAAGAAGAGAAAAGGAGTGAATTGGTAGGAAGGACAAGTCTACGGATGAAAGAGATTTAAAAAAAACCCAAACCATTCAGAAAGCTATCCTCTAGAGATTACAGGGGCCGGGGGAGAAATAAGAAGTAAAGATTGTGTCTCCATACCCTGGAGTAGGGCCCCCATTGTCCAGGTTGAAAACTTGTTTGGGGTTGAGCAGATAGTGGAATTTCCGAAGAATTCTATGGAAAAAAAAAAGAAAGAGAGAGAGAGAGAGAACAAGACAGAGAAGGGGAATGTCATTGTGAGAAGTCATAGGAGAGCAAGTACCTCTCCAGCCCAGGGATGGTGGCAACGTGGGTCTCTTTAAACCCAAGGTGGGGAAGACTGTACACAGGTCCTGCAGACCCTGAACTCCCAGGTCCAGCTGACCTCACCCAGGCCCTCACCACCTTCCAGGATTCTAGTCTCCAACCCCAGAAGTAGTTCACCTTGCACAGAAGACAGTGCAGAGCAACCCAGAGAACAGAACTCCCATCCTCCTGAGGCCTTCTCCTTCATGGGGAACTCCTCCCAAATGTTCTGCATGTTCTAGGTAGTATGATTCAGCTCTTTGTGGACTAGACAAAGGTCCCCCAAGTCCTGGGGTCAGGAGGACATGCAGGAAGTGGAGGTGGGGTAGAGGAGCACTGGGGGCAGTAGCCACATCTAGGCTTGGTTTCAAGGCTTCAGCTTGAGGCTAATTAGGTCACTTCAGAAAGGGTGCTCTGCCCCTAGGATTAGGGCTGGGGGTGGGGTCTCATAATTCTTGTTTAAGATCTGCTTATTATTTTTTAAAACATGGATTCCAGATCACCATGTCAACAATTCATTGTCTCAGAGCTGAACACAGGGAGGCAGAGTTGCTCTGCCCATCCGTCACTCTCTGCAGACTGGGCATGTCCTTCACTGATGAGATGGGTGCCCTGCTTTCTCGGGATGGAATAGGCCAAGAAGTCTCAACCAGCTGCCTCTGCCATGTCTCTTAAATCAACAAAAGACTTGGAAGCCCAGGAACTTAACAGGCATCTCAGAACTTAGCCTGATTCTGGGAAACAGAAGAATGGCCCACGTGACAACCCCTAGGATAAGCTCTATGTCTATCTTAATACTCGCAAAACCCCCATGGGAGAAGAAATGATTATTATCTCCATTTTACAGAGGACGAAACTAAGGCACAGGGACGTTCAGTCACTTGGACCAGGTCATCAAGTGATGTGTGGCAGGGCTGGGACTGGACCACAGGTCTGCCACCTCCATAGCCCACTCGGTTATGGCTGAGGGGAAGAAAGGACCCACATGAGGTTGTTCTAGCCTCTCCATCTCAAAAAAGAAGAGAACATACCTTTCTCCTTGTCTCCCTCCACTCTTGGGGTTCACCAAGACAAGCAGGGGGTGGGTACCTGGAGTGGGGATGATCTTATACTTCAAAGGCAAAAGAAAAAGAAGTTAGCTGTGTTTCAGCCCATAGGAAGGAAGGCGATGAGAGTGGATACTAAGACAGAGCCCGGGAGAGGCAGCTGGGAAGCAGATCCAGGCATGGGGTAGAGGAGGTCAGGAGGCAGTAGGTGCTGCTCCACTGGCTTAATCTAAGGGATTAAGCAGTTAAGTGTCTCCAACCTTAAGTGGTTTTTTAAGTAGCACTTCCCTGGTGGCTCAGAGGTTAAAGCATCTGCCTCCAATATGGGAGACCTGGGTTCGATCCCTGGGTCAGGAAGATCCCCTGGAGAAGGAAATGGCAATCCACTCCAGTATTCTTGCCTGGAGAATCCTGTGGACAGAGAAGCCTAGTAGGTTACAGTCCACGGGGTCGCAAAGAGTCAGACACGACTGAGCGACTTCACCTTCATCTTCAATGGTGACAAGGGTTTGAGATGGGGCTTCAAATTATTCAGCAATCGTATGGCTTTGTGCCCACAGCACAAGATTAGCTTTTGTGANACGACTGAGCAACTTCACCTTCATCTTCAATGGTGACAAGGGTTTGAGGTGGGGATCAGAGTTGGGGCTTCAAATTATTCAGCAATCGTATGGCTTTGTGCCCACAGCACAAGATTAGCTTCTGTGAAGATACAACTGAAATGATCTTAGAAAATATGACCATCCGGTCCTACCCCTAAATAGAATGGAGCTAATCATCACTTCCACCCCCAGCATCTTTCAAATCCACATTTGCAGCCCCAGTTTTCCTCCTGAGCTCTGGTTCTACCTTTCTCACTGTCAAAGGGGGTATCTTCAGCCACTGGAACATGCCCCAAATCTGACTCACCTTCTTTCCCCCCCAGACTGGTCCTCTCTCCTGGCTACTATTATTATTCATCCAGTCACCCAGGGAAGACCCTGTCCTGCCAGCTCTTCCCCAGGAATGTCTCATTATCTCCAGCAGCTGCCACAATGCCCACACTGCTCAGGCCTTTCTCATTTCAGGTGAAGTCCTGTAAGCTGCCCCCACGCAGTTCTTTCCCAGGCATCACTAGTCATACCATTCCTGCTCAAAATCCTTTAATGACATCTCATTACCCAGAGGATAAAATCCAAACCTGCTTTGTTCTCCCTTAATCACTCTAACCTTCACTGAAGCTCCAGCCAATTCTGGCTCTTACCCTCCATGAGTGAATTCCCACCCTGTGGGGCTGCTCACACTGGATTCTTCTCCTCCTTAATGCCCTGAAATGCCTATTTCCTTCATAGAAACCTGAAGAAAAACTTCTCATCCTCAAGGCCCAATTCAAGACCTACTTTGTCTATGAAGTTTTGCTTGGTCATTGCAATGGAAACTATTGCATTTGAAGCATATAATATCTTCTGGGTTTCGTTTGGTATTATTTGCATGATTTCATGTTTTATTTTCCCGGGTGAAGCGAAAGTGAAAGTGTTAGCCACTTAGTCCTGTCTGACGCTTTGTGACCACATAGACTGTAGCACACCAGGCTCCCCTGTCCATGTGATTCTCTAGGCGAGAATACTAGAGTGGGTAGCCATTCCCTTCTCCAGGGGATCTTCCCAGCCTGGGGATCGAACCTGGGTCTCCTGCATTGCACGCAGATTCTTTATTATCTGAGCACCATGGAAGCCCAAATGTCTCAAAACATCAGCTGGATATTAAATGTCTCAAGAGCAGGGTGGGAGTATGTATAACCCTCCTACCAAGGATCCCGTTGCCCCAGAGACAAGTATACTCAGTAAATACTTGTAGCTTCAGCAGAAGGACACACCGATGCAGAGCAGTAGTGCTGCTCCATATTCACTGTCTTATGCCTACTTTTGTGTATCTCAAGCTAAAAATTCTGCAAACCCAGTGCCAGGTAAGTTGAAATGGACAGCAACATTCTTTATAAATTTTAGGAATTTTTTCATCTGCCCAGGGTGGTACCCAGAAGGATCTTAGAGACTGAGAAGTAAGTCTTTACCTCTGGGGGTGATATTCAGAATGCTGAACAACCTGCATAGCATGGACACTGTCCAATCAGAACAGATGCAGGACAAGCAGATAGATGCCAGCTGTGAACTGACATAGCAGCTCTGTGCGCGTGCTCCATCTGACTTTCTCCCCTTCAAGGTGTCTAGAGCTTTCCCACATCAAGCTTCTGGCATCACTGTGGCTTATGTTTTATACTCATCTACAAGTTCTCATTGAATCTTGGAGCATCTCTGGGAAGTGGGCAGTGCAGGGATTTGCTATGCGCCTTTTCAAACAAGGAAACTTAAGGGTCAGAGGAAGAGGAGGAGGCCCCAGTGTTCTTTCTTTTCCTGTTTCTCATTCCACCTCACCAGGCTGCCTTTTCTGCATTCCCTGGCTNACTGTAGTGGGCTGCTATGACCTCCTCTAGGGGATCTTCCTGACCCAGGGATCAAACCTGCATCTCTTACATCTACATGCACTGGAAGGTAGGTTCTTTATCCCTAGTACCAGCAGTGAACCTAATTTGCAAACCCAATCATCTCTTCACATGCTCAAAATTCTTTAGCAGTCCCTTAGCTACATATGAACCTCCTTCCCAGCTCCTCAGCCTGAAGGAGGAATCTCAGAATTCTGAAACTTGGAATCTCCCCAGTTCAGAGCACATCTCGTGCCTTTCCCTCTGACCCTCCTCTATGCCAGTCACACTAAACCAAGTACAGACCCCAGAATAAGCCACGCATTCATGCCTTCACTCTTGAGGTTTCTCCAGCCCAGAGCACCTTGTCCTCCTTGATTCCTTGTGAAATCCTACTGACTTGGGTTCAAGACACAACTCAAATGCCTTTTTTTTTTTTTGGTGAAAGCTTCGTCTCTTCCCCCTTCCCTCTGCCCCCATGCCTCAACTGCAGGTCCCACACGGTGCGATCACTACCACACTGCTCGCTACACTATGCTCTGCTTATGAGCCTCCCTCCTCCCACTAGAATGCATGGTTCCCCAGGCTGAGGACTACCTTATGACCCTCAGACCCCCTGGAACAGGGCCTGGCACATGGTGGGTGGGTACTAGGGAGATGTTGAATGGATTGATGGATGGACAGGATGGTTTCAGGGTGGTCCCCAAGGCAGAGAAGGGACAGGATAAAGCTCCCAAAGCCCCTTCCTGTCCAGGAATCTGTGGAGATGGATATGTTGCCCAGGACAGAGCATGCAGTGGAACAAGGCAACTGGTATCACCAACCTCGCCACCCTTTTTGGTTTTGGAGTTCGTTTTGATACACGCAGGAATGTTTTTGGATACACAGCGTTCGTGGACAGTGTATTTACAGTCTGCAAAATAAATGAATAAATAAATAAGAACAGTGCCTGTGAGTGACCACCTAGGGAAGGTCAGCCATCCTCTTCCCCACTAGCTGAGGCCCAGGCGCCCCTCCAAAGGGCAGGGGACATGTGGAGCTGGCCTTGCCAACTGGAAATTCAAGTCTCCAGTTGTTCACTGACAGGAATCCATGGTTATCTCCCAGACATACTTCTACACCCTCCACCCCGCTCACTGGCTTTCACCGGTGAACGGAGCAGGAAAACATCCCTTAAAGGGAATGTGAGGCGCCACCCTGGCTATGCCAACAACACAGTATTGAATGTCAGGATGTTGGGGAGTGGAAAGCAAGGCCAGGGTCTCCCTGACTCTGCAGACAGGCAGACCTGGGCCTGAATTCTGGCTCTGCCCGTTGTAACTGCCCACATGATCTAGCATATGTGCCTTCACAGCTCTGAAATTCAGAGTGTTCTACAAGATGGGAAGAAAACTCCCATGAGCTTTTACTTTGGGGAGCTTTTGCAGCATTAAATGATTTGTATAAAGCACCACTTGTGCAAGTCAGAATAGCTATTCCACAAATTTATTGTTGTTACTACTTACTACTATGCCACAGGCCTAGAACCTGCTAGGAATGAGGCTGGGTCTATGAAAAGTGGCTGAGAGCCAGATAGGAGAGGGTGCTGGAAAGACAGGGGGCCCCTTCTTACGCCTGCTGATTTACTGCGGTAGACACTGGGCCCAGCTCTGCTATGATGTCTTTTGTGGTGGAGGTTGCCTGCCGCCTGACTCCCATGAACATGGCAGATGAAACAGTTTGGTGACCCACACCGTACCTGAGGGCCCTCCCCACAGCAGCAGGTCCCGGGTCCCTGGAGGGTTCAGGCTGAGGGCCTGCTGTCTGCATCCCGAGGTTGGGGTGGGGGCGGGCAGGACTCTGCACCCATACACCCTGGGCCTTGCAAAGCCTTCCTGTTGCAGCCCTTCCCCTCTCTTCCTGTCCCCCAAATTCACATGCATTCCCCATCACCCCTTCTCTCTTCCTTTCCCTCCATCTTTTTCTTCTGCTCTCCTTTCCAGGCTCCCTCCCTCCTTTCTCATGTTTTTTTTTTTTTCTCCTTTCAAGTCTGACTTCACTAAGTGGATTATAAAGTACAACAAATGGATAACTTTAATTTCCATTGTATTTATGAATATTAATTTAATTAAAAAAACCCCTCAGGTTCTTCTGACCACGCAAACATTTACTAGCAAAATGCAACTCAAATTAATCTGAGATGCTTTTTAGTTACCTGTGAATTTTAATAACTTTTTTCTAGGGAGTCAGTGGCCCATGGCACGACTCCAGCAGACTAATACTCGTCCATTTGATTTGGGTTGAATAAGAATAGGACATGGAGGTCTTGTTAAATTTCCTGCTGTGGGAAGAATACAGCAGGTCCCTCAAGCTAGGAAGGAGAGATGCCTAAACTTTCCTGGGACTGGCTCAACCCTGTGCAGAGCAAGCCACTTCCTGGCGAAAAAGGGTTTTGAAGGAAGTTTACTCACAAATGCAGCAGAGGCCTTGCTTCCGAACACCCATGAGCATGATGTGGCAGAAATTGCAGTAGGTTGGTTTCTTGAAGTGCTTCAGGGTCCAGGAGTGCTTCCCATCCCCCTTGGAGCCCTGAGGGGACAGCAATGGAATGAGATGCTCAGCAGGAAGCCCAACTTTCTCTAAAAAGAGTCTCNACCCTTTTTGGTTTTGGAGTTCGTTTTGATACACGCAGGAATGTTTTTGGATACACAGCGTTCGTGGACAGTGTATTTACAGTCTGCAAAATAAATGAATAAATAAATAAGAACAGTGCCTGTGAGTGACCACCTAGGGAAGGTCAGCCATCCTCTTCCCCACTAGCTGAGGCCCAGGCGCCCCTCCAAAGGGCAGGGGACATGTGGAGCTGGCCTTGCCAACTGGAAATTCAAGTCTCCAGTTGTTCACTGACAGGAATCCATGGTTATCTCCCAGACATACTTCTACACCCTCCACCCCGCTCACTGGCTTTCACCGGTGAACGGAGCAGGAAAACATCCCTTAAAGGGAATGCGAGGCGCCACCCTGGCTATGCCAACAACACAGTATTGAATGTCAGGATGTTGGGGAGTGGAAAGCAAGGCCAGGGTCTCCCTGACTCTGCAGACAGGCAGACCTGGGCCTGAATTCTGGCTCTGCCCGTTGTAACTGCCCACATGATCTAGCATATGTGCCTTCACAGCTCTGAAATTCAGAGTGTTCTACAAGATGGGAAGAAAACTCCCATGAGCTTTTACTTTGGGGAGCTTTTGCAGCATTAAATGATTTGTATAAAGCACCACTTGTGCAAGTCAGAATAGCTATTCCACAAATTTATTGTTGTTACTACTTACTACTATGCCACAGGCCTAGAACCTGCTAGGAATGAGGCTGGGTCTATGAAAAGTGGCTGAGAGCCAGATAGGAGAGGGTGCTGGAAAGACAGGGGGCCCCTTCTTACGCCTGCTGATTTACTGCGGTAGACACTGGGCCCAGCTCTGCTATGATGTCTTTTGTGGTGGAGGTTGCCTGCCGCCTGACTCCCATGAACATGGCAGATGAAACAGTTTGGTGACCCACACCGTACCTGAGGGCCCTCCCCACAGCAGCAGGTCCCGGGTCCCTGGAGGGTTCAGGCTGAGGGCCTGCTGTCTGCATCCCGAGGTTGGGGTGGGGGCGGGCAGGACTCTGCACCCATACACCCTGGGCCTTGCAAAGCCTTCCTGTTGCAGCCCTTCCCCTCTCTTCCTGTCCCCCAAATTCACATGCATTCCCCATCACCCCTTCTCTCTTCCTTTCCCTCCATCTTTTTCTTCTGCTCTCCTTTCCAGGCTCCCTCCCTCCTTTCTCATGTTTTTTTTTTTTTCTCCTTTCAAGTCTGACTTCACTAAGTGGATTATAAAGTACAACAAATGGATAACTTTAATTTCCATTGTATTTATGAATATTAATTTAATTAAAAAAACCCCTCAGGTTCTTCTGACCACGCAAACATTTACTAGCAAAATGCAACTCAAATTAATCTGAGATGCTTTTTAGTTACCTGTGAATTTTAATAACTTTTTTCTAGGGAGTCAGTGGCCCATGGCACGACTCCAGCAGACTAATACTCGTCCATTTGATTTGGGTTGAATAAGAATAGGACATGGAGGTCTTGTTAAATTTCCTGCTGTGGGAAGAATACAGCAGGTCCCTCAAGCTAGGAAGGAGAGATGCCTAAACTTTCCTGGGACTGGCTCAACCCTGTGCAGAGCAAGCCACTTCCTGGCGAAAAAGGGTTTTGAAGGAAGTTTACTCACAAATGCAGCAGAGGCCTTGCTTCCGAACACCCATGAGCATGATGTGGCAGAAATTGCAGTAGGTTGGTTTCTTGAAGTGCTTCAGGGTCCAGGAGTGCTTCCCATCCCCCTTGGAGCCCTGAGGGGACAGCAATGGAACGAGATGCTCAGCAGGAAGCCCAACTTTCTCTAAAAAGAGTCTCTTCTCATATTTGGAAGATGAATTATTCGTTTAATTTACTGATATAAATGCTCTGAATAGAAATGCAAATAAAAACAAAATCCTTTGTGTGTGTATGTGTGTATGTTCCAAAGTAAGCAAAAATTAAAAATTAGGACTGAATGGAGTATGTGTGTGGGAGATAAAATTAGCCCTCTCCTGCATGGCTGGTGGAGTAGAAATCAGAACAAACTAACTTAGTTATCTTTCTCTTAACTTCGTCCTTTCTTTTTTCAATCATTTATCTATTATCTGTCAAGCATCTATTTATTATATCAATCACCTATTATTTATCAATTGTCTATTATCCATCAATCACCTATCATCTATCAACCATCTTATCTATCCATCCATCCATTCATCCATCCATTTCTCTATCTAAAGGTCCTTCAAATGTTTATAACTTTCAACTTACAAATTTCCTTTCCTGGATTCTATCCTAAATAAAATTTTGAAAGCTATATGAGCATTTTTGTGCTCTATCAGGTGTTGAGCCCAAAATTATTTAAAATAATGAAAAGCTGAAAATATCCTAAAGCCCTCAAAAATGATCAAAAGGTTTGCCGTACATCTCTATGATTTAATGTTAAGTGGCCATCAAAAAGATATTCATAAGAACCTTGGATGGCTTGGGAATGTGCTCATGATACTAAGTGCTAAGACAAAAAAGCAGAAAGCAAATTTGATGACATATTATGATCTCGGTTTTATATAATGATACATTGGATGGGAAAAAAAAAGTGACCAAATTGTTAACAGAGGTTAGCCATAGCTAACAACACTAAGGATTTATCTTATTCTCTAATTTCTACTTTCTCTGTATTTTTTACAGTGAGGAGGTACTAGTTTTATAATCAGGAAAAAAATTAGCTTAGTAAAAATACTGTACTCTTCTCATCAAACTTTCTGTTCATAGAAAAAAATAGCAAAGAGATAGAGAGGGTTAAATTCTTTCCCCCTGGCTTGGCTCAGAAGCAGATTCATCCTTATCCATCAAATAAGCCAAGAGTGACATAATCACACTCCTTCTAGCCCCTGGGAGCACAGCCTCACTGGAGACTGTGGTTTCAGGAGCATCTCCCCACATACAGTGTCCTTGAACTTTTGTCATAGACTCCATCAAAGGAGTAACACTCTTGAGCTGATCTTAAGTAAAAAAAAAAAAGTACTGTACGCTCATAATGATCGAGAGTCAGGTACATGGAGTCCAACGTGCTGGACTGAAGACTGCTTATTTCTGGGCCCCTCTGGTTTGGGCTGGCCACAGTGGGCAGCCCTATTCCTGTGCTTGACTCCTCTGCTAATNCAAGCATCTATTTATTATATCAATCACCTATTATTTATCAATTGTCTATTATCCATCAATCACCTATCATCTATCAACCATCTTATCTATCCATCCATCCATTCATCCATCCATTTCTCTATCTAAAGGTCCTTCAAATGTTTATAACTTTCAACTTACAAATTTCCTTTCCTGGATTCTATCCTAAATAAAATTTTGAAAGCTATATGAGCATTTTTGTGCTCTATCAGGTGTTGAGCCCAAAATTATTTAAAATAATGAAAAACTGAAAATATCCTAAAGCCCTCAAAAATGATCAAAAGGTTTGCCGTACATCTCTATGATTTAATGTTAAGTGGCCATCAAAAAGATATTCATAAGAACCTTGGATGGCTTGGGAATGTGCTCATGATACTAAGTGCTAAGACAAAAAAGCAGAAAGCAAATTTGATGACATATTATGATCTCGGTTTTATATAATGATACATTGGATGGGAAAAAAAAAGTGACCAAATTGTTAACAGAGGTTAGCCATAGCTAACAACACTAAGGATTTATCTTATTCTCTAATTTCTACTTTCTCTGTATTTTTTACAGTGAGGAGGTACTAGTTTTATAATCAGGAAAAAAATTAGCTTAGTAAAAATACTGTACTCTTCTCATCAAACTTTCTGTTCATAGAAAAAAATAGCAAAGAGATAGAGAGGGTTAAATTCTTTCCCCCTGGCTTGGCTCAGAAGCAGATTCATCCTTATCCATCAAATAAGCCAAGAGTGACATAATCACACTCCTTCTAGCCCCTGGGAGCACAGCCTCACTGGAGACTGTGGTTTCAGGAGCATCTCCCCACATACAGTGTCCTTGAACTTTTGTCATNAAAAATAGCAAAGAGATAGAGAGGGTTAAATTCTTTCCCCCTGGCTTGGCTCAGAAGCAGATTCATCCTTATCCATCAAATAAGCCAAGAGTGACATAATCACACTCCTTCTAGCCCCTGGGAGCACAGCCTCACTGGAGACTGTGGTTTCAGGAGCATCTCCCCACATACAGTGTCCTTGAACTTTTGTCATAGACTCCATCAAAGGAGTAACACTCTTGAGCTGATCTTAAGTAAAAAAAAAAAAGTACTGTACGCTCATAATGATCGAGAGTCAGGTACATGGAGTCCAACGTGCTGGACTGAAGACTGCTTATTTCTGGGCCCCTCTGGTTTGGGCTGGCCACAGTGGGCAGCCCTATTCCTGTGCTTGACTCCTCTGCTAATGGCCTCCAGAGAAGCCCACTTGCTTTTTCAAATGCTGGTCTCCTCCTGGGGCCAGAATATGCTTTTTTCTTCTTACCACCTCAAAACCCTGCTTCTTCCAAAACCTGAGTTTTATAGAATTAAAGCCTTTTCATCTAATGGTTTCTACTTTAGTAAATGGGTTCATTAACTGATTAAATGATTCATTAAAAGACAGATTCATTCATTCTTTTGACAAACATTGACCACAGGGATTTTTATAAAAATTAATGAAATATAAGTGAAGCTCCTAATCCAGTGCCTAACACATTGTAAATGATCACTTTTATTCTTACTCTGCACTAGGGAGTAGGGAACACAAAAATAAGTAAAGAGTGTTTTCCTACATGTGAGGAGGTAGATTTATACCTATTCCAGAAATGAAGAAGCAGAGACTCATGGAAGTCAGATAAACAGCCCAAGACCACACAAATATTAAGTGACTGAGCCAAGCCAGGGGTCATAATGGCTTCCAAATCCATGTTTCTTCTTATATCTCCACCAACCAGGGTTTTCCTTCATGGACAAAAGGGAAATTACAGTATTCTTAGCAGACCCAGCCCGAAGGACGGTCATCTGACCTAAAAATACCTTTATGAGCAAAATTAATTACCTGACTCTCCCTTTCTCAGATACTGTTTTCACAGATACAGGGTAAGAATCAAAAGGACCTTGACTTGGACTAAGTACCATTTCTGCTTGGGTTATAGCGCCATCATGTGGCTGTTTTATTTTTGCACATTGGAGGCTGCAGTGTTTGGCAGTCCTGCACACCAGGTTTTATGCTGAGCCTACAGCTCCTTGGAGACAGATTGTTTCTCATTTATCCCATTCAGAGATCTCNCCTGAGAGAAGGTGGGGGCAAGACTCAGGCTTCCCAGGTTCGGTGGGATGGGATGATGTGCTTGGAGAAGACAGAGTGAGACTCCTAGTGCTAGTGCCTAGGATATGAGAAGAAGGCAAGGGTGATGGCCAAGCTCACCAGAAGTTACCTGCCTTCCTCCTGTCTTCCTGCCCTGGTCTTGCTGCCTCTCCCTACCTCCTTTCCTCCACTCTTGAACTTCAGCAGGAAACTGAAGGGGGAATTTCTGAACCAACTGGGAAGTTAACTACATTTTACATCTCCCCAATCTTCAGATTTTGTAATTTGGGCTCCTGGAATGAAAAGGCAAGCTGGCATTCACTCTCCTCTGGCCCAGCTCTTTGGATGTTAGAAGGANAACTACATTTTACATCTCCCCAATCTTCAGATTTTGTAATTTGGGCTCCTGGAATGAAAAGGCAAGCTGGCATTCACTCTCCTCTGGCCCAGCTCTTTGGATGTTAGAAGGAGGGGCTTCTATTCATCTCTGCAGCTCATATTGAGACCCAGCTAATCTGATGATGGTGGAACTGGGAGTTTTTGAACTCTCCCTTCACCTGCTCCCCTCCCCCCTAGCCTTTCTTGGATCTTGGAGGAATATTTGGAGAGCTTACCGCTTGGTCCAGGAGACAGTTCTCATCCGAATCATAGAGACGAAACATGACTGCAAGAAACACAAAGGCGAGGCTTGAGGAGGTCTTGCAGGCACCAAACATGGGCTGAGACTTTGCTGCCAGTTTTTAGGTCAGCTCCAACCATCACTGGGGTGAAGTCTGTTGCAGCCAACTAACCCACCCTCCAAGGCACAGAGCTGGCTTCCTTACAAAGACAGTGGGAAGAGGGAGGAGAACCAAGCCACCTGGCTTCTAGGACTGTCTAAGCAATAACTCTTGGGCTGATGAGATCTGGATCATGAGTGTGACTCCCTATGGAGCATTCACACCTCTCAGCGTCATGGGAACACAACGCAAAGCAGATGCCCTGCTGGTGGTGGGCAGACACTGGAGTGATAGATGGGGCCCTGCTTCCACTGCACACAGGAAGGGTGTGCAGGTAGACAGTTTGACCATGGCCCTGACCTACCACCTCTAGCACACCAAAGGAGTCATTTATCTTCTTTAGATTCAATTTCTTCATCTGTAAGATGGAGATTAAAATAGTTTCTTTATCCTAAGTCTTTTCTCAAATGAAGACTAATATGTAAATGATACACCAAAATCTATAGTGCTTGGAATGTAGAAAACACTCAACAGATGCTATTTTTATTTTCTTTCATTAATGAATATTTATATATGGCATTTAATATGTATAATACTTCATCTTATGCACCTATCATTATTACTATTTAATCCTCAATAATATTATGCAGTAGTTACTATTATAGATAGTAGTTACTCTTTCTTTTTCTAAAATGTCAACATGTGATTCAGACACATCCTCTGCCATGTTCTAACTATAGAGAAGCAATGGAGGATAAGAAAGATTTGGGAATGAATTTTGGGGAAAGGACTAAATGTTCATTTATGAGATTTGGAAACTTGCTGTTTAATTAATTTAAAGGTAGAGATTCTGCCTGTGGTCTCAGAAGCAAGCAGGGCTGGGAGCAGAGCTGAAAATGTCTTCATTTCCTTCCTATCCATTGAAATGTTCCCTTGTGCCAGCATTCTCCGCAGAGCCTCCCGATTGACCCTTCGCTCATGTAACAACATGGACCCCTCGGGATGTACCCACAGGATCACAGCACTCCTATTAATTTGCTAATCTGCCTTTGTGTTGCCACTTCCTTCTACATGTTTTATGTCTCTGGACCTTGTGTATATAGTGATGTGTCTCTGGTTGGAGTTTAGGTTATTTAAAAGTAGGGTCATGTGCTTCCGACTCGTGCCTCCTCTGAATGTCTCAGTCAGAGACACTCTGGGCCCAGGTGGCTCTAATGTGGAGTCCATTTTGGTCCTACTGTAAGAAGTAGAACAAGGAAGTAGGACCAAGCATTCTTTTTTTTAGAAGCATGGCCTTGGGCAAGTCATTTAACTTTTCCATGCTTTCTTACATATAAATGACAAAATTATATATATATATATAAAATGACAAAAATCGTGTCACTTTTCTAGGATTACTGTGAGGTTAATAGTGCATTTAAAGTGTTTAGCAAAAACGAGATGTTCGATGTTGAGTCTTTTTTATTACATTGATAATAGGTGAAATTTCAGCCTATCATTTCATACACACACACACACACACACACACACACACACAGAGTTATTTTTTTTTAAAGGTTTAACTTGGTTTCAGTCACTAAAATCTGAGATGATTTGCATTTATTTGACTTAATTAAAGAAAACTTTAAGGACAATTGACCAATTTTCTGCAACAAAAAATTTTAGGGAAAACAATAAGCAAAAGGTCAACATAGTAACCAATGGCAGTGTATGGACTTTACTTGGACCCCAATTCAAATACACAATGTTTGAATTGTTTCCTACGATGGGAAAACAATGAATACTGAAAATAATGAAAACTGGATGTTTGAAAATGGTAAGGAATCATTTTCTTTAGATGTGATAACAGTGTTGTGATTATATTTAAGGAAAAGTCATATATCAGAGGTACATACTGAGATAATTACAGATGAAATTACATGATGTTCGAAATTGGCTTCAAAATAATCTGGTGCAGGAGAAATGAGTAGGAGGTATAAGTAAAACACAGCTGACCGGAAGCTGGTAATTGCTGAAGGTGGTTGATGGATCTAGGGAAGTTCTTTGCATTCTCTACTTTTATCTGTATTTAAATTTTTCTATAAGAAAAAGCTTTTAAAATCAGTTTATTTTTATTACCATTACAGGATTCAGTCTGAGAGGCACTCATATGAAGAGTCTGCCATATCCTCTCGGGTAGTTATGAACAAATACAATGGCCCAAATCCAACCGAATGTGGGAAATAATCTGACATTTTCCTTTTAACATTAGCACAAACAGAAATCTGGCACATTTGCTTCCAAATTGTCATTTAAGACTGGCAATTATTAATACTTCAAACCTGTGGGGTAGATTTTAAGCTCGGTTAATGAGCAAATGGTTCATTTTGTTTCTGGCAAGGGTTAACCTCTGCCAGACTTCTCCTTGCTAATGTTTATTTTGTTTTATTATTCTGATTATTGGCTGGAATTCTAACTTTTGCTATAATGTGTATGCTTTTCTCTTAAGTCTCCTAAGATCCCAAGAGAAACCAAACTAATATATATTTGTAAACAAGACCTACCTATAACCTGTTGTAAAGTTTGCCTGTAGGCTCGCAGAGGCCAGCGAGGCGTCTCCAGAGTGAGTGTCTGCGAGACTACACTCTGTGGGCTTTCCTTTCTGCTATTACTCTCCTTCTGAAGACTTGTTTTTAAAACCAACCTCAACTCCCTTAATTAACTAGCCTTCTTNGCAGAGGCCAGCGAGGCGTCTCCAGAGTGAGTGTCTGCGAGACTACACTCTGTGGGCTTTCCTTTCTGCTATTACTCTCCTTCTGAAGACTTGTTTTTAAAACCAACCTTAACTCTCTTAATTAACTAGCCTTCTTTCTGTAGAGGCCGAAACACTTGGGGTTGGAATGGGTGAAGACATAGAAATAAGCTTTAACAAGGTAGAGGTTGATTCGATCTCAAGAAAAAAAAAAAGGATTCCTCATGGTTAAAGAATTGCTTGGGCATGGAACAGGGGAAGGCAGACAGANGGGTGAAGACATAGAAATAAGCTTTAACAAGGTAGAGGTTGATTCGACCTCAAGAAAAAAAAAAGGATTCCTCATGGTTAAAGAATTGCTTGGGCATGAAACAGGGGAAGGCAGACAGGTGTTGCAAATCTTCCCTTGAAAAATCTTCTAAGGGGAAGCAGCAGCTTTCTGATTACAGGCTTTCAGGAAATCCTGCCAGCAAAGAAAGGGAGTCTTCACCTCTTTTAAAGACCCCTTCCTTTTCCAGCTCTTGATTCTCAACCTCAAGGTGTCAAATGCTCCCCCCCACCCTATACAACTGGTACTGTGTTCCAGGGTAGATTCTAGGAAATGTTTATGTCATTACTGGTGACAGGGCGGACAACCTCCTTCAAGGAGGCAGTACCCACCCCCAGGATCCCAGATCAACCTTGGCCTGTTTAGAAGGACAGAGAGGACACTAGGTCTTCCTCTAGGAAAAAGTCAAAGCCCCTTGACAGGGTACGTACTTACACTCTAGCTTATCCTGAGGTCTCCCCGACTCCAGTAGGGACAGGTAACACACGACATCCTTCAGGTAGACTATGGGGGCTTCTGAGCCTGAAGACTGAGCAACAAGGTTCCCCACAGCGGTTGCAGCTGCTTTGTTGTTAGCAGGCACTTGCTTCTCAGTGATCTTTGTTTCTGCACCATGCAAAATGAAAGCATCCAAAGACACAAGGTTTAGTAAATACGAAACCCTTGTTGCCCCATTCTTTTCATGGAAGAGGCAAGAGTTTTATATAAATGTCTTCAAAGGCATGGGTGATGCTTTTGATCAAATAGAAAAGATATGATTAAATCAGAGGTCCTAGAAATCCAGTTTGTAAGCTTCATACTTATTTAAAGAACTGCATTCTGACCCTTTAAAGAGTCTATAGCCATATAAGAAAGTCCCTTATGCTATGTGAATTTTTAGAAAAGATGACAATGAATTTTAGTAATATCAATCAGGTAAATGTCATTTAGCTTAATTTTGGGGGGAATACATCAAAGAGGTAATTTTAGCTGCGACTCCAAAACTCCAGACTATTGGTTATGTACCAACATGCTACTGCTAAGTTGCTTCAGTCATGTCCGACTCTGTGTGACCCCAGAGATGGCAGGCCAACAGGCACCCTCGTCCCTGGGATTCTCCAGGCAAGAACACTGGAATGGGTTGCCATTTCCTTTCCATGTACCAACATACCCTTTCACAATTTTCTTCTCAAGTGCATTTAAAGATAAATAAAAAAGATAAAAGTTCAAAGGGAAAACTGGGATCAACAATCAGCTAATTTCAAGAAGCTAGGAAGAATTTTCACTTACTGAAAGCCTAATCAGTAGCATAAAGAAAGTGCAGAAAGTGACTCAGTATACCACAGGAGTAGAGTAAGTTTTCCCTCTGAAAATTTCCTTCTTTTCATTCTTATAGGTAGGAAAGGCCTTCCCTGGTGGCTCATATGGTAAAGAATATGCCTGGAAGGCAGGAGACCTGGCTTCAATCCCTGGGTTGGGAAGATTCCCTGGAGGAGGAAATGGCAATCCACTCCAATATTCTTGCCTGCAAAATTCCATAGACAGAGGAGCCTGGGGTCTACAGTCCATGGGGTCGCAGAGTCAGACAAGACCAAATGACTAGACTAGTGCCAACAAATAGGAAAACCATTTCTTTGTCCTCTGGTTAAGAAATCGGATGTTATTAACATTAATACTAACCAGAAAACCAGAGACCTATATTTCACTGTGTGGATGATACTTTTTTGAGGTACTTTAAGGGTTGTCTCTCTTTCTCCACCCTCTTCACATCCATGACCTTAATAGTGAATAAAGGGGTATAACTCACAAAAATCACAGCAAACAGTAAAAGGAAGACTGGTACTGGAAAATATAACCGAAGTGTCGTACTACCAAGTAACAGGGTCTTGAAGGCATAAGCAGAGGGAGTGACAATCCTGATAGTAATGCCTGCTGGGGAAAGCAACGCCACCAGTACACTATTTAGAGAAGCAAAATGCCAAGCAATGGCAGACAGTTCATCTCAGGCCAACAGAGCTGTGCTATGTGAAAGCCTTGCAGGTCCTAGAGGTTACTGTGGCTTAAGAAGGGAATTACCCATCACCCAGATGGACAGTGGGGAGACCAAAGGTCGCTGACATACTCTATGGCACAAAGGGCCCTGTGAAGAGACCATGATGCAATCCATGAAACAGAGCTGCAGAACAAGGAAAGGAAGGTTTATCCTGAAATCTCAGAGGATCATATCTCTGGAAATGATTTCTTACAGGGCAGGACACTCAGTAGATTGCAAGAAGGTGCAACCTCGATTAAACAGGAGTAGAAAGCCTCTGGGGTGAGCAAACTGAGACGAAAGCACAACAGGAGGAAATAAAAACAAGGGTAGTGAGATGGAGGAAGTCGCTATGAAATTACATGCAACAGAAGTACTAAAATCTCACTGGAGTTAAAGTTATGGAAAAACTGAAATAAGACAAATGTGAAAAATTCTTTGTATTAGGTAGCTCAAGTTACTGTTATATCCTCAAATTATTCATTCAATAAAACACTATTTTAGTGACTTCCATGCCAACTAAGTTGGAATAAGAGGGACCAGTTTTACCCTCCTACTGATGCAACAAAAAAATTGGATAAAAGATACAAAATAATTGTTCACAGGACATTCACTATGGCCAGCACCAACGAGTGATCCCAAGAGATGGGAAACAATTGAGATGATCCCTGAAAATGCCACATCTTACTGACTGGAAAGTTTCTAGACTGTGACACAAGGAGGGAAACCCAGGGAGGTCCTGGAGATCTCTGTGAGTTGCAGAGATGGAGCTGGGAGTCTGGGAAGCTCGCGGTGGGTGGAATTCCCAGAGCAGAGCACTGGAGGGGAGGCTGTTCCACAGAGAGAACTCCAGCAGTCTCTGCAGAAGGTCCTTTTGAGTAACTGGCTGAGAGTTCCCTCAATTACTCATCTTGAGTAGTGATCAGCACACATGTGTAAGGAAACTACCTGAGGCTGGGGAAGGAATCCAGATGAGAGGGAAAAATCCCTGGACTACACAGAGAACCAGGCATACTGTCTATTTCCAGCAATCAAAGTAGAAACCTCCTATAATTAATGAACCATTAAGTAGAGTACTCAGAAGAGTTTTGCCTTTATAACTGGGCAAAACTAGCCCTAGAGAAAATGCCTCCCTGGTCCGATTTGACAAAGCTTTAAAAGCTTGACTCCTAAAGGTCAAACTATTTCCAAGTAAACCTAAATGTATCCCAAAACAAAGCTCAAGAATATTTATAGGATATTTATAGGAGCACTGTAAAATTTTCAAAGTCTGGCATTCAAAAGATATTGTCATGTATATAAAGCAAGTATGAATAATAATAATGAGAAAAATCTATTGAAATGGATCCAGAATGATACAGATGACATAACAGACAAAAACTTTAAAACAGTTATAACTACATTCGATATAGCCAAGAAGCTGGAGGAAAGATTGAACATGTTAAGTAGAGACATGAAAGATATTTTATGATGTTCACATCAAGTGTCTAGATATGATGTTAAATGAAAAATACAAATATACTGAGCAGTGTTAACAGCAGATTAGACATTGCAGAAGGAAAGATTAGTGAATTTGAAGCACTGCAACAGAAACTAGCCAAAAAGACTATATTAAAAAAAATGTATCATACCAGTGAGCCGTTGGACAACTTCAAGTAGTCAAATAAACACGTAATTGGAATATTTAAAGAAGAGTCAGGAGCAGAAAAATATTAAAGAAATAATGGTTGATATTTTCCCAGATTTGTTACTTGATAAAAACTAGAGGACCTCAGACACAAGATGCTCAATGAAACCCAAACATAAGAAATATATATAAAACTAC
>SJYW01028487.1:0-20180 GCA_006410735.1 Raphicerus campestris | reverse complement strand
TGACCAATTTTCTGCAACAAAAAATTTTAGGGAAAACAATAATCAAAAGGTCAACATAGTAACCAATGGCAGTGTATGGACTTTACTTGGACCCCAATTCAAATACACAATGTTTGAATTGTTTCCTACATTGGGAAAACAATGAATACTGAAAATAATGAAAACTGAATGTTTGAAAATGGTAAGGAATCATTTTCTTTAGATGTGATAACAATGTTGTGATTATATTTAAGGAAAAGTCATATATCAGAGGTACATACTGAGATAATTACAGATGAAATTACATGATGTTCGAAATTGGCTTCAAAATAATCTGGTGCAGGAGAAATGAGTAGGAGGTATAAGTAAAACACAGCTGACCGGAAGCTGGTAATTGCTGAAGGTGGTTGATGGATCTAGGGAAGTTCTTTGCATTCTCTACTTTTATCTGTATTTAAATTTTTCTATAAGAAAAAGCTTTTAAAATCAGTTTATTTTTATTACCATTACAGGATTCAGTCTGAGAGGCACTCATATGAAGAGTCTGCCATATCCTCTCGGGTAGTTATGAACAAATACAATGGCCCAAATCCAACCGAATGTGGGAAATAATCTGACATTTTCCTTTTAACATTAGCACAAACAGAAATCTGGCACATTTGCTTCCAAATTGTCATTTAAGACTGGCAATTATTAATACTTCAAACCTGTGGGGTAGATTTTAAGCTCGGTTAATGAGCAAATGGTTCATTTTGTTTCTGGCAAGGGTTAACCTCTGCCAGACTTCTCCTTGCTAATGTTTATTTTGTTTTATTATTCTGATTATTGGCTGGAATTCTAACTTTTGCTATAATGTGTATGCTTTTCTCTTAAGTCTCCTAAGATCCCAAGAGAAACCAAACTAATATATATTTGTAAACAAGACCTACCTATAACCTGTTGTAAAGTTTGCCTGTAGGCTCGCAGAGGCCAGCGAGGCGTCTCCAGAGTGAGCGTCTGCGAGACTGCACTCTGTGGGCTTTCCTTTCTGCTATTACTCTCCTTCTGAAGACTTGTTTTTAAAACCAACCTTAACTCTCTTAATTAACTAGCCTTCTTTCTGTAGAGGCCGAAACACTTGGGGTTGGAATGGGTGAAGACATAGAAATAAGCTTTAACAAGGTAGAGGTTGATTCGACCTCAAGAAAAAAAAAAGGATTCCTCATGGTTAAAGAATTGCTTGGGCATGGAACAGGGGAAGGCAGACAGATGTTGCAAATCTTCCCTTGAAAAATCTTCTAAGGGGAAGCAGCAGCTTTCTGATTACAGGCTTTCAGGAAATCCTGCCAGCAAAGAAAGGGAGTCTTCACCTCTTTTAAAGACCCCTTCCCTTTCCAGCTCTTGATTCTCAACCTCAAGGTGTCAAATGCTCCCCCCTACCCTATACAACTGGTACTGTGTTCCAGGGTAGATTCTAGGAAATGTTTATGTCATTACTGGTGACAGGGCGGACAACCTCCTTCAAGGAGGCAGTACCCACCCCCAGGATCCCAGATCAACCTCGGCCTGTTTAGAAGGACGGAGAGGACACTAGGTCTTCCTCTAGGAAAAAGTCAAAGCCCCTTGACAGGGTACGTACTTACACTCTAGCTTATCCTGAGGTCTCCCCGACTCCAGTAGGGACAGGTAACACACGACATCCTTCAGGTAGACTATGGGGGCTTCTGAGCCTGAAGACTGAGCAACAAGGTTCCCCACAGCGGTTGCAGCTGCTTTGTTGTTAGCAGGCACTTGCTTCTCAGTGATCTTTGTTTCTGCACCATGCAAAATGAAAGCATCCAAAGACACAAGGTTTAGTAAATACGAAACCCTTGTTGCCCCATTCTTTTCATGGAAGAGGCAAGAGTTTTATATAAATGTCTTCAAAGGCATGGGTGATGCTTTTGATCAAATAGAAAAGATATGATTAAATCAGAGGTCCTAGAAATCCAGTTTGTAAGCTTCATACTTATTTAAAGAACTGCATTCTGACCCTTTAAAGAGTCTATAGCCATATAAGAAAGTCCCTTATGCTATGTGAATTTTTAGAAAAGATGCAATGAATTTTAGTAATATCAATCAGGTAAGTGTCATTTAGCTTAATTTTGGGGGGAATACATCAAAGAGGTAATTTTAGCTGCGACTCCAAAACTCCAGACTATTGGTTATGTACCAACATGCTACTGCTAAGTTGCTTCAGTCATGTCCGACTCTGTGTGACCCCAGAGATGGCAGGCCAACAGGCACCCTCGTCCCTGGGATTCTCCAGGCAAGAACACTGGAATGGGTTGCCATTTCCTTTCCATGTACCAACATACCCTTTCACAATTTTCTTCTCAAGTGCATTTAAAGATAAATAAAAAAGATAAAAGTTCAAAGGGAAAACTGGGATCAACAATCAGCTAATTTCAAGAAGCTAGGAAGAATTTTCACTTACTGAAAGCCTAATCAGTAGCATAAAGAAAGTGCAGAAAGTGACTCAGTATACCACAGGAGTAGAGTAAGTTTTCCCTCTGAAAATTTCCTTCTTTTCATTCTTATAGGTAGGAAAGGCCTTCCCTGGTGGCTCATATGGTAAAGAATATGCCTGGAAGGCAGGAGACCTGGCTTCAATCCCTGGGTTGGGAAGATTCCCTGGAGGAGGAAATGGCAATCCACTCCAATATTCTTGCCTGCAAAATTCCATAGACAGAGGAGCCTGGGGTCTACAGTCCATGGGGTCGCAGAGTCAGACAAGACCAAGTGACTAGACTAGTGCTAATAAATAGGAAAACCATTTCTTTGTCCTCTGGTTAAGAAATCGGATGTTATTAACATTAATACTAACCAGAAAACCAGAGACCTATATTTCACTGTGTGGATGATACTTTTTTGAGGTACTTTAAGGGTTGTCTCTCTTTCTCCACCCTCTTCACATCCATGACCTTAATAGTGAATAAAGGGGTATAACTCACAAAAATCACAGCAAACAGTAAAAGGAAGACTGGTACTGGAAAATATAACCGAAGTGTCGTACTACCAAGTAACAGGGTCTTGAAGGCATAAGCAGAGGGAGTGACAATCCTGATAGTAATGTCTGCTGGGGAAAGCAACGCCACCAGTACACTATTTAGAGAAGCAAAATGCCAAGCAATGGCAGACAGTTCATCTCAGGCCAACAGAGCTGTGCTATGTGAAAGCCTTGCAGGTCCTAGAGGTTACTGTGGCTTAAGAAGGGAATTACCCATCACCCAGATGGACAGTGGGGAGACCAAAGGTCGCTGACATACTCTGTATGGCACAAAGGGCCCTGTGAAGAGACCATGATGCAATCCATGAAACAGAGCTGCAGAACAAGGAAAGGAAGGTTTATCCTGAAATCTCAGAGGATCATATCTCTGGAAATGATTTCTTACAGGGCAGGACACTCAGTAGATTGCAAGAAGGTGCAACCTCGATTAAACAGGAGTAGAAAGCCTCTGGGGTGAGCAAACTGAGACGAAAGCACAACAGGAGGAAATAAAAACAAGGGTAGTGAGATGGAGGAAGTCGCTATGAAATTACATGCAACAGAAGTACTAAAATCTCACTGGAGTTAAAGTTATGGAAAAACTGAAATAAGACAAATGTGAAAAATTCTTTGTATTAGGTAGCTCAAGTTACTGTTATATCCTCAAATTATTCATTCAATAAAACACTATTTTAGTGACTTCCATGCCAACTAAGTTGGAATAAGAGGGACCAGTTTTACCCTCCTACTGATGCAACAAAAAAATTGGATAAAAGATACAAAATAATGGTTCATAGGACATTCACTATGGCCAGCACCAACGAGTGATCCCAAGAGATGGGAAACAATTGAGATAATCCCTGAAAATGCCACATCTTACTGACTGGAAAGTTTCTAGACTGTGACACAAGGAGGGAAACCCAGGGAGGTCCTGGAGATCTCTGTGAGTTGCAGAGATGGAGCTGGGAGTCTGGGGAGCTCGCGGTGGGTGGAATTCCCAGAGCAGAGCACTGGAGGGGAGGCTGTTCCACAGAGAGAACTCCAGCAGTCTCTGCAGAAGGTCCTTTTGAGTAACTGGCTGAGAGTTCCCTCAATTACTCATCTTGAGTAGTGATCAGCACACATGTGTAAGGAAACTACCTGAGGCTGGGGAAGGAATCCAGATGAGAGGGAAAAATCCCTGGACTACACAGAGAACCAGGCATACTGTCTATTTCCAGCAATCAAAGTAGAAACCTCCTATAATTAATGAACCATTAAGTAGAGTACTCAGAAGAGTTTTGCCTTTATAACTGGGCAAAACTAGCCCTAGAGAAAATGCCTCCCTGGTCCGATTTGACAAAGCTTTAAAAGCTTGACTCCTAAAGGTCAAACTATTTCCAAGTAAACCTAAGTGTATCCCAAAACAAAGCTCAAGAATATTTATAGGAGCACAAAAATTTCCAGTACCAACACTGTAAAATTTTCAAAGTCTGGCATTCAAAAGATATTGTCATGTATATAAAGCAAGTATGAATAATAATAATGAGAAAAATCTATTGAAATGGATCCAGAATGATACAGATGACATAACAGACAAAAACTTTAAAACAGTTATAACTACATTCGATATAGCCAAGAAGCTGGAGGAAAGATTGAACATGTTAAGTAGAGACATGAAAGATATTTTATGATGTTCACATCAAGTGTCTAGATATGATGTTAAATGAAAAATACAAATATACTGAGCAGTGTTAACAGCAGATTAGACATTGCAGAAGGAAAGATTAGTGAATTTGAAGCACTGCAACAGAAACTAGCCAAAAAGACTATATTAAAAAAAATGTATCATACCAGTGAGCCGTTGGACAACTTCAAGTAGTCAAATAAACACGTAATTGGAATATTTAAAGAAGAGTCAGGAGCAGAAAAATATTAAAGAAATAATGGTTGATATTTTCCCAGATTTGTTACTTGATAAAAACTAGAGGACCTCAGACACAAGATGCTCAGTGAAACCCAAACATAAGAAATATATATAAAACTACACCAAGGAACACCAAAATCGAATTGATTAAAATAAGTGATAGAAAATCATAAAAGAAACCAGAGAAAAAACATCTGATATGGAGAAAAGCAAAGATAAGAATGACTATAATTTTCTTACTATACAAACATGCTGGAAGCCAGTGGAACAACATCTTTAAAAAAGTACTAAAAGAAAAAAACCTGTCAAATTAGACTTCTTGATTCTGCAAAATATCTTTAGGAAAAAAAGGCTAAATGAAGAACTTTTCAAATGTATAAGCTATATAGAGCTACATTACAAGAAATGGTAAAGGAAATCTTTTTACTAGAATTACAATCTATGGAAACCTGGATTTACACACAGGAATGATGAGCATTAAAACTAGTAAACCATGTAGATAAATATAAAGAATATTTTTCTTATTAACTAAATCTTTTAAAAAGATAGCTAACTATGACAATAAAAACATGTTATGTGGTTTACAACATGTTGAAGTAAAAAAGCACAAAGACCTGGAGAAATAGAAGTATGTTGTTGTAAATTTCTTTATATGCAAAATGAAATACTACTACTTGAAGGTACACTGTCATAGTTAAAACTAAGATAAAAAAGGAGATAAAGTAAAATCATAAAAATTCAATTAATTTAAAAGTATTCAGAAAGAAGAGCAAATGGGAATAAAAGAAGAGATTGGAAAAAAGAAAACAGCAACATAGTAGCTGTAAACCCAATTACATCAATTATCACAGTAAATGTAAATGTTGTAAAACTTTAAATGGCAGATATTGTCAGAATGGATTAAAAAATAAGACCCCCAAACATACTTCCTATAAGAAAGTCAATTAAATATAAAGACACAAATACACTAAAAGAATGAAATAAGATATACTCTGGTAACACTAGTTGACTAAGGTGGTATTATCAGTTATGAGGAGCCTGGTGGGTTCATTGGGTTACAAAGAGTCAGACACGACTGAGCAACTCACACTTATCACACAGATTTCAAAACCAAGACTATTACTAGGGATAAAGAGAGTCATTTCATAATGGTAAAGAGGTCAAGTCATTAAGACCACATAATACTCCTAGGTCTTTACTCAAAAGGAATGAAAGTTGTCTGTATGAAGACTTGTGTATGAATATTCATTTTATTTTTAATAGCCCAAAGCTGGAAATTACCCAAATGTCCATTGATAAATGAATGGATAAACAAATTGTGGAATATCTACCTGTATACTAAAATACTAGTCAGCAATAATAATATGCTAATTATTGAGATACCGAGCAACATGGATGAATTTTTAAATTATGGTGAATGAAAGAAGCCAGGTGGGAAAAAGTACATACAGTATCAATCTATTCATATAAAATCTAGAAAATGCACTCTAGTCTATAGTGACCACAAGCAGAGCAGTGGCTGTATAGAAATGGAAGTGTACACATAAGGAGGATGGGAAAAAGAGACTGTAAAGGAAATTTTTGAGGCTGATGAATAACTTCATTATATTGGTATGTGCTGATTTTATTGATGAATACAGACACAAAACCTTACTAACTGTACATTTTAAATGTGTATAATTCATTTTATGCCAACTGAACCTCAACAAAGCTGTTTTAAAACAAAATTACGTGCAGATAATATAATACTTTATTACACTGTTGTTGTTTAGTCATTCAGTCATGTCCAACCCTTTTGCAGCCCCATGGACTGAAGCCTGCCAGGCTCCTCTGTTCATGGGATTTCCCAGGCAAGAGTACTGGAGTGGGTTGCCATTTCCTTCTCTAGGGGATCTTCCTGACCCAGGGATCAAATCCATGTCTCCTGAGCCTCATGTATTGGCAGGCAGATTCTTTACCACTGAACCACCTGGGAAGCCCAATACTCTACATAAAGCACACTAATGGCTTCATGCAAAACCTATAAGAACTAATACATGAATTTGGTAAAGTAGCAGGATAAAAAATTAATACACAGAAATTTGTTGCATTTTTTTACACTAAAAATGAAATATCAGCAAGAGAAAAAATTTTTAAAAATCCCATTTAAATTGCAATTAAAAACCTAGGAATAAACCTAATGAAGGAGGTAAGAACTATAAAACATTGATAAAGGAAACCAAAGATGATTCAAAGAAACGGAAAGATACCCCATGCTCTTGGATTGGAAGAATTAATATTGTTAAAATCACCACACTACCCCAAACAATCTTCAGATTTAATGTGATCCTTAACAAATTACCCATGACATTTTCTACAAAACTGGAACAAATAATACTGAAACTTAGATGGAACCACAAAAGACCCGGAATTGTCAAACCAATCCTGAAGAAGAAGAGCAAAATTGGAGGCATAACCCTCCAGGGCTTCAGAGGTGCAGTAATCTAAACATCATGGTATTGGCACAAGAACAGACATACAGATCAATGGAACAGAATAGCCCCCAGATAAACCCATACACTTGAGGACTTCCCTGCTGGCTCAGACAGTAAAGCGTTTGCCTACAATGAGGGAGACCCGGGTTCAGTCTGGGTCGGGAAGATCTCCTGGAGAAGGAAATGGCAACCCACTCCAGTATTCTTGCCTGGAAAACCCATGGACTGAGGAGCCTGGTAGGCTACAGTCCATGGGGTCTCAAAGAGTTGGACATGACTGAGCAACTTCACTTCACTTGAAGCTAATTAATCTTCAATAAGGGACAGAAGAATATACAGTGGAGAAAAGATAGTCTCTTTAGCAAATGGTGTTAGGAAAACTGGAGAGCCAGATGTAAATCAATGAAGTTAGAATACACACTCACACCATATACAAAAGTAAACTCAAAGTGGTTTAAAGACCTAAATATAAAATAGGACACCATAAAAACTCNATGCACTCTAGTCTATAGTGACCACAAGCAGAGCAGTGGCTGTATAGAAATGGAAGTGTACACATAAGGAGGATGGGAAAAAGAGACTGTAAAGGAAATTTTTGAGGCTGATGAATAACTTCATTATATTGGTATGTGCTGATTTTATTGATGAATACAGACACAAAACCTTACTAACTGTACATTTTAAATGTGTATAATTCATTTTATGCCAACTGAACCTCAACAAAGCTGTTTTAAAACAAAATTACGTGCAGATAATATAATACTTTATTACACTGTTGTTGTTTAGTCATTCAGTCATGTCCAACCCTTTTGCAGCCCCATGGACTGAAGCCTGCCAGGCTCCTCTGTTCATGGGATTTCCCAGGCAAGAGTACTGGAGTGGGTTGCCATTTCCTTCTCTAGGGGATCTTCCTGACCCAGGGATCAAATCCATGTCTCCTGAGCCTCATGTATTGGCAGGCAGATTCTTTACCACTGAACCACCTGGGAAGCCCAATACTCTACATAAAGCACACTAAAGGCTTCATGCAAAACCTATAAGAACTAATACATGATTTTGGTAAAGTAGCAGGATAAAAAATTAATACACAGAAATTGGTTGCATTTTTTACACTAAAAATGAAATATCAGCAAGAGAAAAATTTTTTAAAAATCCCATTTAAATTGCAATTAAAAACCTAGGAATAAACCTAATGAAGGAGGTAAGAACTATAAAACATTGATAAAGGAAACCAAAGATGATTCAAAGAAACGGAAAGATACCCCATGCTCTTGGATTGGAAGAATTAATATTGTTAAAATCACCACACTACCCCAAACAATCTTCAGATTTAATGTGATCCTTAACAAATTACCCATGACATTTTCTACAAAACTGGAACAAATAATACTGAAACTTAGATGGAACCACAAAAGACCCGGAATTGTCAAACCAATCCTGAAGAAGAAGAGCAAAATTGGAGGCATAACCCTCCAGGGCTTCAGAGGTGCAGTAATCTAAACATCATGGTATTGGCACAAGAACAGACATACAGATCAATGGAACAGAATAGCCCCCAGATAAACCCATACACTTGAGGACTTCCCTGCTGGCTCAGACAGTAAAGCGTTTGCCTACAATGAGGGAGACCCGGGTTCAGTCTGGGTCGGGAAGATCTCCTGGAGAAGGAAATGGCAACCCACTCCAGTATTCTTGCCTGGAAAACCCATGGACTGAGGAGCCTGGTAGGCTACAGTCCATGGGGTCTCAAAGAGTTGGACATGACTGAGCAACTTCACTTCACTTGAAGCTAATTAATCTTCAATAAGGGACAGAAGAATATACAGTGGAGAAAAGATAGTCTCTTTAGCAAATGGTGTTAGGAAAACTGGAGAGCCAGATGTAAATCAATGAAGTTAGAATACACACTCACATCATATACAAAAGTAAACTCAAAGTGGTTTAAAGACCTAAATATAAAATAGGACACCATAAAAACTCTTAGAAGAGAACATAGGCAAAACATTATCTGACATAAATCATAGCAGTATTTCTTAGATCATTTTTCCAAGGCAAAAGAAAAAATCAACTTAAAATCAAATAATATTCAACTTACAAGTTTTTGCACAGCAAAGGAAAACATCAGCAAAATGAAAAGATGACTTACAGAACAGGAGAAAATACTGACAGATGATGCAACTATCAAGAGGTTAATATTTTAAATATTTGACAAATGTGTGTTAGTCACTCAGTCCATGTGGAAGTTTTTGTGACCCCATGGATTGTAGCCCACCAGGCTCCACTGTCCATGGGATTCTCCAGGCACGAATACTGGAGTGAGTTGTCATTTTCTTCTCCAGGGGATCTTCCTGACCCAAGGATCGAACCCGGGTCTCCTGCATTGCAAGCAGATTCTTTAGTGTCTGAGCCACCAGAGAAGCCCAAAATATACAAATGGCTCATACAATTTAACATGAAAAGAACCTAATCAAAAATTGGACAGGAGACCTAAATAGATATTTCTTCAAAGAAAACATATAGATGGCCAATAGGCACAAGAAATAAAGCTCAACATCANGGCTCATACAATTTAACATGAAAAGAACCTAATCAAAAATTGGACAGGAGACCTAAATAGATATTTCTTCAAAGAAAACATATAGATGGCCAATAGGCACAAGAAATAAAGCTCAATATCACTGCTGCTACTGCTAAGTCGCTTCAGTCGTGTCCGACTCTGTGCGACCCCATAGACAGCAGCCCACCAGGCTCCCCCGTCCCTGGGATTCTCCAGGCAAGAACACTGGAGTGGGTTGCCATTTCCTTTTCCAATGCATTAAAGTGAAAAGTGAAAGTGAAGTTGCTCAGTTGTGTCCAACTCTTAGCGACTCCATGGACTGCAGCCCACCTGGCTCCTCCGCCCATGGGATTTTCCAGGCAAGAGTACTGGAGTGGGGTGCCATTGCCTTCTCCATCAACATCACTAATTACTAGAGAAATGAAATAAAAGTCACCATGAGATATCACTTCACATTGGTCAGAAGAGCCATCATTAAAAATTGTGCAAATAATGAATGCTGGAGAATATATGAGAAAGAAGGAACCTTCCTACACTGTTGGTGGGAATGGAAATTGCTATAGCCATTATGGAAACCAGTATGGAGGTTCCTTAAAAAACTAGAACTACCACATGATACAGCAATCCCACTTCTGGGAAAAGACAAAAACTCTAATTCGAAATGGCACACACACCCCAATGTTCATAGCAACACTATTTACAATAGCCAAGATGTGGAAGCAACCGAAGTGTCCATCAATAGATGAATGGATAAAGAAGATGTGGTTTGTATATATACAAGGGAATATTATTCAGCCATTTAAAAAGAATGAAATAATACTATTTGCAGCAATGTGGGCGGATCTAGAGAATATCATACTCAGCGAAGTAAGTCAGTCAGAGAAAGAGAAATATTATATGATATCACTCATCTGTGGAATCTAAAAGATAATACAGGGAGTGGGAGGAGGAATAAATAGGAGATGAGATGAAGAGATACACACTACCATATGTAAAAGAGGGAAACAATGATGATTTACTGTATAGTACAGAAAACTATGGGTAAAGAACCTGCCTGCCAGTGCAGGAGACCTAAGAGATGTGGTTTCCATCCCTGGGTTGGGAAGATCCCCTGGAGGAGGGCATGGCAATCCACTCCAGTATTCTTGCTTGAAGAATGCCATGGATATGGGAGCCTGGTGGGCTAAAGTCCAAAAGGTTGCAAGGAGTTGGACACGACTGAAGTGTCTTAGCACACATGCACTCACAGGAAACTATATCCAGTATCTTGTAATAACCTATAATGGAAAATAATCTGAAAAAATATATATCTGAATCACTTTATATACCTGAATATGCCTGAAACTAACACAGTATTATAAATAAACCATACTTCAGTTAAAAACATTAACATTTTCCTTTTGCAAAGACATTTTGGTTACCAGAGCTGTGACTGGATCTTGAGCCATTGTTTGAGTCCTCAGTTTGGCCTACTGTTCAGTCCAGCAGTGGACATGCTGGGGTGCAGAAGGATTGAGTGGCATATGGTCCCAGCGGTGTCGCACATGCTCATGCTACCTTACATGAAATACCCCTGACCCACAGCCATTGAGCACATCCCTTTTCCAGAGCACAGAGGTTCCATCCAGATGCCACATCACATTCCCTTCTTAGTGATGGTTCTTGGGCAGAGCTGACTTGTTCCACCTTCTTTCTAAGTCTCTCCATTACTTCATGCCTTCCAGCTGGGCAATGTGGAAAGGATACCACACTGGAAGCAGAAACCTGGGTTTGTGCTAAATGAGGTGTGATCTTATAAAAGTAGGCTTACTCCCCATACCCAACCTCAGTCTTCTCATCTGTTAAAAGACAGACTTGTATTAAAATTGATGTTTAACAAAAGTTGTGAATGACATGAAAAATGATTTTGAATATAATGCTAAGTGAAAAATCTGGATCCAAAATCATATATATACAATCTAATTCCAGTTCTATAAAAAATTTATGGAAAAAAAGACCCCTACAAGGATAGGGGTGTGTGTGTGTGTGTGTGTGTGTGTGTTAGCACTGAAAGATTTAGATGATTTTGTTGTTTCTTTCATTTTCCCATACTCTTAAAAATAATTTTTTTTCTACAGTGTGTTACTTCTAAATTAAAAAATGGAGGGATTTTCCTTGAGACTCCAATAGTCCAAGCTGCTGAACCATCTCAACTGCCTGAGGAACCAAATAAAAACCAGGAGAGTGAAGTTTACGCTGTTTATCCCATTTTGTCCTGGGCACTCAGAGAGGGATGAGATTGGCCTTTCCTGAGCTGACACTCTGACAAGGACAGGCTGCTCGAGGCCCTGAGCTGACCTCTGGACTCAGTGAAAGGCCCTCTCTGCTATGCTTATGGATCCAGCCATGCCCCGACCTGGCTCCAGAAATGAATAATTAAAGTGGGTGGTTGTAGAACTGAGCTTGGAGCTTGATCTGGTAGGTCTACATAGGCCATATCAAATGAGAATTAAGTTTCTTCCTCTGGCTTCTGCTGGGGCACCAGGAAAAGGGTGAAATTTTCAACAGATGGCCTGATCTAAAGTGACTCCAGAACTTGGCTCTTTCTTGTTGGCAGAGGCCCCTCTCTGCGGTGTCCACCTGTCCGTATATTCTTGTTTCTGCCGAACAGGGGCATCTAATTAAGACATTTGTGGAAGGTGGCCCAACAGGAAAAGAATTTGCTACTTAAAATCTCGAGTCTCAAAAGATGAAAAAACGTTGTACACTGCCCTGGGCCAGCGGTCAGATAACTGCCCTTTCATGACTGAATCACAGGAGGCTAGTATTCTCTCTGCAGAGGAAAGTAGTACCTGACAAATCACTTCTCCAGGAGAAGAACTTCCTCTGGAAGTTACTCTGAGACTCAAAATGATACAAACATAGCAAATAAGCATGGTGGTCAAATAAGCCAGCCAACCTCTGGTATCGTCATTGGTTATATTTACTCAGATATCACATAATGACAGCCCTCACTAAGTTCTTAGAAACTACAGCCACAGAAACAAAACCCTGTCTAGACAATCTGGAACCTCAGGGAATGAATGTAACTTCTCTCAGGCTCCTCTTGAAGTTCTTGATACTTGGACGAAGAAAATCTCTGGACAAAGAGGCCGGGTAAAGAAGAAGACAGCTTTCTTAGTTGATTTTCTTGCTGAGAGTTTAGAATCTCAAAGCTTTCAGTTTGAAGCTTTTCTTTCTACCATATAATAGAATGATTTATGTCATAAAATGCTCTCTCTATTCCACATAAGATTTAAGATTTACTCATGACCTATCCATTCTGACCAGTGGGCCCTGGACCTAGCACGCCTGAGTGAGATGCTGGGCAGAGGAGTGGGTGAGCCTAAACTTGGCAGTCTTGCCCTGTTGCTGGCTGTGAAGATCTCAGGAAGGCAGCAATGCTTTTAATTTCGCTTTCTGAAGCTCTAGGAGAAGCCTGGAATTTGATTAGTTTATGGTCCAGAGGCAAGTCTCCTTTCCCAACCATGTTCTGCTTTCCATCTGGAGTGAGTGTTTGCTCTCATCAGTCCTTCAGTGACACACTGAGACTTCTATAATCCTCTAGCTGCCCTTTTTGCCATGACTAGAGAAAAAGATCAGACCTACTTCTAGCATCTGCTTAAAGAAATTCTCTCATCCTAGGTCCCTGTTACAGACAGTTCTCATTCTGTGTTATCTTTTATCTATCCTGCCAGGTATGTATGTATTTAGATAGATAAACATCTAGGTAGGTTTGAAAGTATTAGTTGCTCAGTTGTGTCTGACTCTTTGTGACCCCATGGACTATAGCTAGGTAGGTAGGTAAGTAGATACATACATTAAAACTGCATTCTTTATCCACTGGCAACATCTTAAGAGCTGGAGTTCACCAATGTGTATCAATCTTTTCCAAACAATAATGCAAAGGAAAAGACGTCTGTCTCCCTTAGTCCAAGAGCAACCTGGGAAGGAGACAGTCCCTGAGGGTCCTTCCATGAAAAGGGGATGCCCAGTGGATACATTTGGAGACTGAGGGTATAGACTGAAAGAGATTCTGGCAGACACAATGAATTGAGAATAGGGTAACTTTCTGGAGGGTGGCCTGAATGATAATTGCTGAACATTTACTCTGTTCCAGGCACTATTGTAAGCATCTTATACACATAACTCACTTAACCTCTGTATTAACACTTANGATGCTTTTAATTTCGCTTTCTGAAGCTCTAGGAGAAGGCTGGAATTTGATTAGTTTATGGTCCAGAGGCAAGTCTCCTTTCCCAACCATGTTCTGCTTTCCATCTGGAGTGAGTGTTTGCTCTCATCAGTCCTTCAGTGACACACTGAGACTTCTATAATCCTCTAGCTGCCCTTTTTGCCATGACTAGAGAAAAAGATCAGACCTACTTCTAGCATCTGCTTAAAGAAATTCTCTCATCCTAGGTCCCTGTTACAGACAGTTCTCATTCTGTGTTATCTTTTATCTATCCTGCCAGGTATGTATGTATTTAGATAGATAAACATCTAGGTAGGTTTGAAAGTATTAGTTGCTCAGTTGTGTCTGACTCTTTGTGACCCCATGGACTATAGCTAGGTAGGTAGGTAAGTAGATACATACATTAAAACTGCATTCTTTATCCACTGGCAACATCTTAAGAGCTGGAGTTCACCAATGTGTATCAATCTTTTCCAAACAATAATGCAAAGGATAAGAGGTCTGTCTCCCTTAGTCCAAGAGCAACCTGGGAAGGAGACAGTCCCTGAGGGTCCTTCCATGAAAAGGGGATGCCCAGTGGATACATTTGGAGACTGAGGGTATAGACTGAAAGAGATTCTGGCAGACACAATGAATTGAGAATAGGGTAACTTTCTGGAGGGTGGCCTGAATGATAATTGCTGAACATTTACTCTGTTCCAGGCACTATTGTAAGCATCTTATACACATAACTCACTTAACCTCTGTATTAACACTTACTGTCATCTCATGTTACAGATGGGGAAACTGAGGCCCAGAGAAATGATCCAAACATACCCAAGGTTATAGAGATATATATTGTCAGAGCTTGGCCTCAAACCCAAGAACTCTACCTCTAAAGTCCAGATTCTTAGCCAATAGTCTTATTGTCTGACCCAGCTTGGATTGATTGTACCCAGGAAATTTGTATTATATCTTAGAACAGATCAAGGAGGATAATATTTTCTTTCCTAGGAGCTTCTGCCCTTGGGACAGTGCCTGTCAATGGAGGAATGGCCTCCCTTTGATCAACGTGGCAGGGAAGGTTCTCCATCAATCGGGACCCGAGAGCCAGTGCGCAGCCAGCCAGGCACGATGGCAGTGGCCCCACGGGGGTGCAGCCTTGACCGCTCCCTTAGGACCTAAGCAGACTGGTGCCTTTATGTGGAGACAAACAGTCTAGGCATCTCAGGAGAAACCATTGCTTCCTCTCTCAGTGCAGGAAAGAGCAGCAGCTGGGGGTCTGAACCATCCTGGGTTGGATCTCTAGGTCCACGGTCACACAGCGGTATGGAATCTCCTAACACCTCAGTTCAGTGTGTGAAGTGGCGTGATTACAAAGGCGAAACATGCAACAAAAGCAGGTGCCTGGCAAATGGGTCGTCAGAACAAGGTCAGCCGGCTTCCTCTTGCTTCTCTCCACTTTTCAAACAAGTGCATGCGAATATTGTTGGAAGTCAACCAAGCCTATTCTTACCTTCTCGCCCTACCCCCTCTTAGCCATTCCACAATAGAGTCATCTCCACCTCAGCCCTATAGCCACTTCTTCACGTACACTCTCTGGCTCTCTTTCTCTGCTCCCCTTCTCCCAAACCCCCATTTTACATATTCTCCTTCCCCCTCAACCCTTTGGCTAGGCAGATCCATCAGAAGTAAACATCTAATGAGCTGTTGGAAGTCCTGACCTGCCCTTCTGAGTAGATGAGACCTTTTCAAGGGTATACTGTTACATGGAGACAAAATTGCTAGTCAGATTTCCCTTGCCCCCCTGGAATGAGGTTCTGCCCGCTCCTCCCCTAAAGACTCACCCATATCAGGGGCACAAGCCTCGTCTGCTTTGGCACCATTATCTGCATTCTGTATGTTGGAATCTGGGGAATAAAAAGAAGATATCACGACCAGCCCCTGTCCTCTAGGTTTTTTGGGAGGTGGGAGACCCCACAAAGTCTGGATCTCTTGGGGTATACCAGTGTCTCTGGTGTCTGCTGGGTTCATGCTCACTTACTGGAGTTGGCTGTGTCTTCCCTGCTACAGCCCAAACTCCAGAAAGGCAGTAGCCACACCTTCACCTGCGCTAAACCCCCAGGGCACACAAGCTGGCTGTACTCCCCAGGAACTGGCAACTTGTGTGGAAGACCCACCCCCACTGCCATACATTACCTTCTGCCTCCTCTTCCCCATCCTCTTTTCTGATTCTGAGTGGCAGGCATTATGAGAGATCTGTCAGACAGGACTTCCTGAGAGGGCAGAAGTCCTGGTTCCTTGATCCCCGTTCCCTCTTCCTCCCCATAGGGAAGTTATCATGCACAGGGGATCCTCTGCAAGTGTAGCCTGAGCCTGTGGCAAGCGGGTCAGAGCTGCAAAATCTCCCTTCCGTCTCGGGGATGCTGGTCCAGGTACCTGCACCACTGGCCTCACTGTTGCTGGCTCCCTCCTTTGGGTGCTCACGGANCAGGCATTATGAGAGATCTGTCAGACAGGACTTCCTGAGAGGGCAGAAGTCCTGGTTCCTTGATCCCCGTTCCCTCTTCCTTCCCATAGGGAAGTTATCATGCACAGGGGATCCTCTGCGAGTGTAGCCTGAGCCTGTGGCAAGCGGGTCAGAGCTGCAAAATCTCCCTTCCGTCTCAGGGATGCTGGTCCAGGTACCTGCACCACTGGCCTCACTGTTGCTGGCTCCCTCCTTTGGGTGCTCACGGGTCTCCTGTCGGGGCTTCTGGCTGAAGGCCAGGAAGAGATGTGTGCTCAGTGGCTGAGGAAGGTCCACCTCCAGGTATGCCTTCATGAACAGCTTGAAAACGTCATAGCTGATTGGCTGAGAAGGGATAAAGAGGGAAATGTCAGTGGGGAGACATGAAAAGACAGAGAAGTGAGTGGGGAGAGAAGAAGGAGGAACTGGGGAGCTGGCAGTGGAAAGGCAAGCTAGAGGCAGTGGAGTGATTGTTGGGGGCAGGAATGAAAAGGCTCATCGTGTGATAGAGAGACAGGTACAGAGAGCAGGGGTAGGATGTAAGGAAGAGAAAAAACTGGTGGGTATATGTTGGGGCTTGGTAGGACACGAAACCACAGCAGGCTTTTGTCTAAGTTTAGGCAGAAAAGAGGGCAATGGAGAGTGAGCCCTGGGAATGAGGGCTCTGCTTGAGTCCAGCCCCACATGAAGGTCTTGACCCTAATGAGCAGGACTAAGTCAGTGCCCTGGAATCCTAGTTAAGATGAAGACCAGGAGAGAGGGGAGAGGGAATTGAGGAGGGCAAGACAGGGGCATGGGATTAAGAGGTTCAAACTACTATGTATAAAATAAATAAGCAACAAGGATATATTGTATGGCACAGGGAAACACAACCATTATTCTGTAATAACCTTAAATGGAGCATAACCTATAAAAAAATTGAATCACTATGCTGCACACATGACAATAATATAATGTCATAAATCAGATGTACTTCAATTAAAAAAAGATGAAGAAGGATGTAGTTGAAAACACAGTGGAAAGCAATTGCTCTTCTGTGGTATGTCAATTTTCCGCTTATACTGTGAGGGATGTGATTCCTGAGGATTCAGGTCTCAGAAAACAAAAAGGGGACAGGCTCCATCTTCCATTACTTTCATAATTGACCTTCTTTGGAGAAACCTCAAGATAACAGGGGAGGGTGTGTGTCTGGCTCATTTGTTCTCAAAACATGTCCTTGTGAAGGTTTCAGGCTCCAGGAGAGAAGAACAGGATGCCAAGGACAGAAGGTAGAACCAAGAAACATGCCCCAAACTAGCACCTCTCCTTGCTGTGTGTTGCCCAGTGCTGCCTGGCTTCTGGTCCCAGGTTGGGAGGACTGCCAGAAAGAGCTGCTGCTCTCAGCAAACGCCCGACAACAACAGCACGCAGTGAGTCATCACTGGCTTGGGTTTTGATGGCATCAGATTTTTCATCAAATCGGCAGATGCTCCTGGAAATCATCTGAGGAAGCGCTGCTCCAAGATCCGCTGTGCAGGCTTTTGTGAACAATAGCAATAAAAATCCCTTTTGGGGAGGCTTCTTGGCTCTCCCTGAAAATGTGAATAGCATTAACCCCTTGTCTCTTCTGGAAGATCTGAGAGTCTTCCCAGAACCAGGAGCTGGCTGGCACATACACCATCAGGTTTGCGATACCAAGTCTTGGTCCTTAAAACAAGCAGCGCTCTCTGGACCACACTGGGAGGGCGCTTGCAAGGTGGCTTCTCTTTAGCCTCAGGGTGGGCAGTTCAAATATCTCCCTGGCAGAGTGGAGGAAGCCTGATTTGGTTGGACAGAGGATAATGAAGGCTCTTACCAGAGGAAGGATCTCCAAGCAAGTGGTGGACTCATATTTCTGGGATAGCTCTCAGCCTCCGTCTCTCTCTTTGCCTTTCCTGAATTTTGTACTCTTTCTGTCCTGTCTCCACTACCTCAGCACTTCAGAATGTCTCTTCCTCGCACTTTTTTTCCCTGCCATTTTCCCAGTTCACAATGGCAAAATCTTCTCCTACTTTTCAAGTGGAACCCACCCAATGTGACCCTGGATTTTACCTTCTCTACCTCTTATGGCATATCTCAGCACCTGCTTCTCTACCTGTGAACACGTTCAGATCACTCCTCCAAAGAAATTACTGATGGCTTGAGCTACTAGCCTGTGCTTCTTCCTGTCCCCTTCACACTTCTCCCCTCCTTAATCCATTCAATTTGGATTCCAGTGCATTACCTCCAAATCTCCTCTCTTGAGGGTTACAAATTCAATGATCTTTTTTAGATTTTCTCATCTTTATTATTAATTTATTTTAAAAGGCTCTTTTTTTTCTTTGCATTGTCCTTCTTTTACACATTTTAATCAACAAGTACTGTTTAACAATATAGTTTTGAGCTCCAAAATGTTCTGTTAACTTTTTTGAGGTTGGCCTCAAATTGAAAACTATTAGCATAAAATATTTCTGGAAAATAGAGTGTACTAAATGATTTAATAAAAATGAAATTCAGTTAAAGTCTTACATAATGCTCTTAAAAAGCCAAAGCTGGAAGATCTTCACACAAGACCAGTGTAAGATTCAGGAGACCTTGTGACTAATATAAGGTCCACCACATTTTCCTCCTTGGGTTTTTCTTCAGCAAACTATGTAGGGCTGGACAAGAAGATCTCAGGCTGTAAGCTGCCATGAGACTCTTTCTTAAACTGGCTCCTCTTCCTGACTGTGCTGCTGGGCTGTGCTTAGTTGCTCAGGTGTGTCTGACTCTTTGCGACCCTGTGGACCCTAGCCCGTCAGGCTCCTCTGTCCATGGGGATTCTCCAGGCAAGAATACTGGAGTGGGTTGCTATGCCCTCCTCCAGGGGATCTTCTCAACCCAGGGACTGAACCTAGGTCTCCCGCATTGCAGGTGGATTCTTTACCATCTGTGCCACAAGTGAAGTCCTCCTAACTGTGCAGTTTCTGTTAATGCCAATGGCAGCATTATCCTCTCAATATTCCAGGCTCAGCTTTGAACTCCCAGTTGTCTGAGATCAATTCTTGTCTCTTCCTTCTTTCCACTGTCCTTTAGCAACTTCTGTCATATCCAGGTCTTTTTTGTGTCCATGGCCCATCAGCCACCATCCTGACAAGAAATGTTGAAGGCCCTCACATTCCTGGTTTCAGACTCCTGTTTCATGCATCCCATCTGGGCCACTGTAATGCCCCTCCAAGCCTTCTCTGCCTCCACTTCCATCTGTTAGTCCTCTCGTCTTAGGCACCAATGGGGAACTCACTGGTGAATTAGGCCTGAGTCCATACTTGTAAGAGACTCAGTGGTAAAGGTACTGAAATAATTCTAACGCAGGGTCAACAGTGGTGAATGCCATAGAAGAAAAACTGACAAACTGTTAGAACTTAGAAAGCATTTATGACTGAGCACATGTTCAGTCACTTCTGGCCCTGTCCTGGAGAACAAAGTGGTAAGAAACAAGCTCAGAAACACAGAGCATTCACATCAGAAGAGCTCAGAGTGGACTTGATCGCCTTATATCACCAAGACTCTGGAAGTTAGT
>SJYW01028479.1:0-12533 GCA_006410735.1 Raphicerus campestris | reverse complement strand
CCCCCCAGTATTCTCTGGAGAAGGAAATGGCAACCCACTCCAGTATTCTTAACTGGAGAATTCCACGAACGGAAGAGCCCGCAGGCTACAGTCCATGGGGCGGCAAAGAGTCGGACACGACTGAGCGACTTTCACTTCACTCCAGTATTCTTGCCTGGAGAACCCCCTGGACGAGGAAACTGACAGGCTACATGTAGTCCATGGGGTTGCGAAGCGCTGGACACGACTGAAGTGACGTAGGAGGCACGGACAACAAAATGAGCATTTTCTTGTGGTTCCAGAAGCAAAAGGAGTCTCCTCACTACTCACAGCGTCCAAGAGTCAAACAGACTGCCTGGAGAAAGGATGGACCCTCAGGCTTTGCTGAGGCAGGGCTGTTGGGCAGGGTTTCTGGCGGCTGGATTCATAAGCTGAAGTTCCAAGGAGAGTTCTGGAAGATAACACACTCTTGGGAGACATCTGGGTATCGACAGGATCTAAACACTTGAGCCTGGGTGAAACCATCCAGAGACACAGGTCCGTGCAGACAAGAGGAGAGAGACGAGCCACGAGGACAGGGCCGTCCGGCCCCGGGGGTGGGAGAGCTGAGGAGCAGGTGGAGGAGGAGGCCAGGAGGGGAGCCTGGTCGGCTGGGAGGGCTGCACCCAGCACGCCCTCCCTTCTGAGGTCGCCTAAGTCATCTGACCAGAGCTACCCGAGACCTACTGCCACGGCCCCCAGCGGTGGGCAGCCCCGGCCCGGCACTGCTCTGTGCAGGCTGCCAGCAGCATCCTCACACACGGCTCCCAGGTCACACGCTCCAGTGCCAGACCAATCTGTGCCTTGAGAGCAAGCGTGGTGGCTAACTTGGGAGCTAGCTCTCAGCTACTGGGATTTAGGTGGCTCAGAGGTAAAGAACCTGCCTGCAATGCAGGAGTTGCAGGTTCAGCCCCTGGGTTGGGAAGATCCCCTGAAGAAGGGAATGGCAACGCACTCCAGTATTCCTGCCAGGGAAATTCCATGGACAGAGGAGCCTGGCAGGCTACAGTCCCTGAGGTCACGAGGAGTCAGACACACCATAGCAACTAAACACAACGGCTGAAAAATACTTTCGATAGCAACTTGAAGAAAAACCTCTGAGGTATGATGCTCTCTCACATTTTGACTAGAAATGACATTTAATGATGATCAGATGCAATAAACTAATACCAGTCTAACTCTCACCTGTTTATTAACTCATTCTACAAAGACTGAGACCTGGCAGATGTAATGCGTGCTGGGGATTGACAGCAATGAGCAGAAACACGTCCCATGCCTGCCCTCCACCCGCTTCCAGTCCAGTGCCTAGAGAAAGCTTTATAAACACAGGAAAATAACTCTTCAGTTACAAATTTTGACATGTATTATGCAGAAAATGCCAAAGAATGTCCAAACTACCGCACAATTACAATCATTTCACATGCTAGCAAAGTACTGCTCAAAATTCTCCATGCCAGGCTTTAACAGCACATGAATGGAGAACTTCCAGATATACAAGTTGGATTTAGAAAAGGCAGAAGAACCAGAGATTCATTGCCAACATTCATTGGATCACAGAAAAAGCAAGGGAATCCCAGAAAAATACCTACTTCTGCTTTACTGACCATGCTAAACACTTTGCTTGTGTGGGTCACAACAAACTGTGGACAATTCTTCAAGAGATGGGAATACCAGATCACCTGACCTGCCTCCTGTGAAACCTATATGTAGGTCAAGCAGCAGCAGTTAGAACTGGACATGGAAGAATGGACTGGTTCCAAATTGGGAAAGGAGTACATCAAGGCTGCATGTTGTCATCCTGCTTATTTAACTTCTGTGCAGAGTACAGCATGTGAATGAAGCACAAGCTGGAATCAAGATTTGCAGGAAGAAATATCAATCATCTCAGATACCCAGATGACACCACCCTCATGACAGAAAGCATAGAGGAACCAAGTAGCCTCTTGATGAGGGTGAAAGAGGAGAGTGAAAAAGCTGGCTTAAAACTCAACATTCAGAAAACTAAGACCATGGCATCCAGTCCTATCACTTCACAGCAGATAGATGGGGAAACAATGGAAACAGTGACAGACTTTATTATCTTGGTTGGGCTCCAAAATCACTGCAAATGATGACTGTAGCCACGAAATTAAAAGATGCTTGCTCCCTGGAAGAAAAGCTATCACAAACTTGGACACTGTATTAAAAAGCAGAGACATTACTTTGCTGATAAATGTCCATCTAGTCAAAGCTATGGCTTTTCCAATAGTCACATATGGATGTGAGAGTTGGACCATAAAGAAAACTGAGCATTAAAGAATTGACGTTTTTGAACTGTAGTGTTAGAGAAGGCTCTTGAGAGTCCTTTGTACTGCAAAGAGATCAAACTAGTCCATTCTAAAGGAAATCAATCCAGAATATTCATTGGATGCTGAAGCTGAAGCTCCAATATTTTGGTCACCTGATGCAAAGAGCGAATCATTAGAAAGGACCCTGATGCTGGGAAAGATTGAGGGCAGGAGGAGAAGGGGACGACAGAGATGGGTGGATAGCATCACCAACTCGATGGACATGAGGAGATAGTGAGGGACAGACAGGGAAGCCTGACGTGCTGCAATCCATGGGGGTCACAAAGCGTCAGTCACAACCGAGCATCTAAACAACAGCATGCAGAAAAAGCACAGGGCGCGCTGAGGGGCATAATCAACCCAGAGTCCTTCCTGAAGATGTGCTGCCTTATCGGGGCCTGCAGGAGGGCGCCAGTGCACGTCTGCCCACTGCGGCTCACTCCGAGGTCTTCAGGAGGTCACTCCACTGGCTGAGTTTAGGATTCTGTGACAGAATCAACTGCAGCCACCTTCTTGGTGTAAAAATAGCATCTCCCTCTGCTGACAGAGTTGGGTTGCTCAGCAACCTGGTTTTCCCTGTTTCTTTCTGAATCTCCTAGTTCACTAATTTTTTATTGGCCCTTTGGGTGATTAGTGTGGGAGGGCTGACTGGCCAGAACAGTCTGATAAGTCATGCTGGCTAGAGTGAGGGGGCTGTGATGCTGTGAGGGGAGGAGCAGGACTCATAGAGGCCCCACGGATGCCGACCCCTGGGTCGATGCTGGGCTTCACCACCCCAGCCCCAGGCTGAGGGAACCAGGGGGAGGTTTTCAGAGACACATGGGGGTCTTTCCTGTTAATCCTCAAGAGTAAAGACAGCAAATGAGTGGGCATGGAGTCACTTCTGTCTCCTGAACGCACACACACACCTATCAGGAAAGGACGAGAGGTGGAAGCTGAAGACCTTCCAAGCCCAGTAAGCATTGGTCAGTAACAGAAAAAGAGGACAAGACAAACCAGGGACAAAGCTGAATCCTCTTCCAAACTCCATTCTCAAGGCCAGACTCAGTCATTGATCTGCAAAGTATAACTGCAGTGTTTCACCTGTCTTCAGCATTCCTCATACATAGCACAATGAATATTACATGGATTAAGTATTTGATATCACCCAGACTAACCAGAGTACTGGCAATGGGATCTGATTAAAGTTCTGAACAAGCTAATGACTAAAACCCGGCCTGGGGCCACTCTCACTTGTTATCGAGACCTTGTCTTGGGTCCCTGTCAGTGGACGTGACTGATGACAGAGTGGGACGCCCAGGGTGTGTGAGATCTAGAAGGTTAAGGACCAGTGTGGCCCACGCCTGCACATGTACTGAACTGTCAGCGTAACTCTCCATGGGCAGGTTTTGGTGACTCACAAGGAAAACATTCACCCAGTTGGAAGCACCTTCTCTATTGGGATGGGGCCCTATTTTCTTTTCTGCCACATCTCCAGCACCCAGCCGGGTACCCAGCATGACGCTGGTGCCCCCACTAGCCGGATGAACAGATGCTTGCACAGAGAAATGGACCACCACGCCATGCAGCAAAGGACAGCTTTATTTCCTGTTATTCCTGACTCCACACCAGGAATCTCTTCAAATTCACTTTGCAAAGCAAGTCATCTGAGATATAACTAATGATGTCATTCTCTTGTCTTCAGACACCAGTGGCTCCCACACACACAGAGTGAAGCCCAAGGTCCTCAGCAAAGCTGTGGGCTGCACGGCCAACCTCCACCTGCTGCACCCTGCCCTCGCCTCACCCTGCTGTCCACCCTCCCCTAGCACAGGATGGCCCAGCACTCCCACACTGGTCTGCAGCTGGCTCTTGATTTCAGCTCCTCTTTCCTGCACTTGGAACGGCCTCCTGACTGTCTCCACTGTTCCTTTAAGACTCCATCTGGAAACCAGCTCTGGTGGGGCCTCCCTTTCTGGCCCTGGGGCCTGCTCAGGCCTTCTACTCAGTCTGAGAAATCATCAGAGGGCATCTGGATGGCCAACTGCCCTTGCCACTCCTCAGTCATGTGGTGTGATTCCCAAGTGGACATGTTCTCCTCGTTTCCTTTGGTCCCATGGCCAAGCACAGTCCTGTCACATAAAACTGTACAAAGGGATTAGCTGGTCTGATATTCACTGCTGAAGCCTGAGTATCAGGGGATTTGCACACATTCTGTTGTCACAGTTGCTTTACCAGCAGTCTCAGTCTGTTATTAACATTTGATCACTTTTCTTCTTACATCACTTGTGTGAGATGTAGGATACAGTGATCAATATTTCTTTTCAGATTGACTAAAACAAAGACAAGTCTTTTTCTCCGATAGCAGCCCTGGCTGCATATGCAGGTTACAGCTTCTGTCTCATAAGCTCCCGGTCTTTGCAGATCTCTGTTCAGGGAAGCCCACCTCGTGTCATCACAAGCCTCTCCCTCTGACTGTGCCCTGACTTCTTTCTCAGAGAGTCACAAGACACACATCAGGGTTTGTGTCTGGGCTTCAGTGCTGAGTGCATATGATGTGGACACAGGTAAGAAGTGAAGGAGCTCCTGGGAAACGCGTCATTTTCTTTCACTTGTGCTTCTGGCTTCCAAGTCTCACAGCCCCAGTTAACCGACTGACTTTCATCAGTCCAGACCGACTGGGAGGCTTTGGCATCGCGTGGATCAGCCACCCTGAGGTATGTTCTTTTCCCTGTACTTTGCTTGATGTCATGGACTCACATTGCACCCTCACAGACCTGGCTTTCTACGGTAGCCCATGTTCCATCAGACACAGCTACTTGTGAGCAAGCTGACTACAAATCCACTTGAATTTGTGTTCTCCTTCCACAGAAGAGAGTTCTACAAAGCAGCTTCCCACCAGGGATGACACTTTCCAGCCTTGCTTTGCATCCAAAGGTGGCCTCACAGCAGACCCTGGTCAGTGGAACGTCAGAAGCTCCAGGTGTCCTTCCTGCACCCAAACGTACACATGTATACGTGTGTCTTCTCCACACTTCTCTTTTTACAGTATGAGTGCAGACATACGTGTTCCTGGGAAGCAGGCTGGGATGAAAGGGGGCCTGAGTCCCTGAATCTCTCATTGGGGGAAATCTGCCGGGGTCAGGAACCCACTTTGCTATGAGCCAGAGATAAAATCCTACTGTATTTGAGCCTTTTGGGGGCCTGTTTCATACAGCATCAAGCTCCCTAGTACCCTATGGAACTGAGCAACGCAGAAACATAGGTCATTCTGGTGCTGTTTCCTCATGTCCTATATCTAATTCATTACCAAGTCCTGTTGTTTTACTTCCCAAGTAAAGCTGAGATAGGGTAGAGAGTCATAGCCTGTCANCGCAGAAACATAGGTCATTCTGGTGCTGTTTCCTCATGTCCTATATCTAATTCATTACCAAGTCCTGTTGTTTTACTTCCCAAGTAAAGCTGAGATAGGGTAGAGAGTCATCCCTGTCAATGAACTAGGAGGGGTCCAGTTTTTATAGAATTTTATAAGTAGGAAGGTAGAGGGTCTGGATATTCATTCTTGTGCACTTGGATCCCACTGGAGAATGTTAATCAATGGAGATTTTAGATGGTTTCCATTTCTAAAAGGTGTCTCTGACTGCTCTGACTACAGCACAGCAGGACGAGAGAAGAGAACAGAAAACAGACAGCCAGCCACTTCAGACAGCAGCTGGACAGGCTTCAAGGAGTGGAGAGGGAGGCAAGCAGATGGGTTTAAGACTGGTTCTGAGATTGCTCTAAGGTTTGATTGTCATATGGAAAAGAAAGAGGGAGATCAAAGATGGCCGCTAGCCCTGGTTGGAGGTTCATACCATTTCCTGAGATGCAAAAGCAGGGAAGAGAAAAAAAGAAACCAAAGTGCAATGCAAGAACTCTCCTTTGGACATGTTAAGCGTGAGATTTCATTTAGACATCTACATGGAGGGGCCCAGAAAACTTTTCATGTCCTAGTCTGGTGCTCACTAAAAAGATGAAAAAGTGGAGGTAAAATTCTGGACATTACCTTCATAAAGATTAATATTTAAAACCATCATTTTGGATGAGATCATTTGGGGAAAAAGTGTATATACAGAAAAGGGCTCGGTGCTCCAACACTTAGCCAAGAGAGAAGACAGAGAACAGCAGCTAGGAACTAGGAGGGGGGTGTCACAGGAGCCAAGGGAAGAGCACACGCCAAGGACGGAGAGGGGGTCAGTGCCGTCAAACTAATCGACTAACACAAGCGAGGCTTCGAGGCTTCCCTGGTGCCTCAGGCAGTAAAAGATCTGCCTGCAACTTGGGAGACTCAGGTTTGACCCCTGCATCGTGAAGATACCCTGGAGAAGGAACTGGCAACCCACTCCAGTATGCTTGTCTGGAGAATTCCATGGACAGAGGAGCTTGGCGGGCTACAGTCCTTGGGGTCCCAAAGAGCTGGATATGACAGCCACGACCACACAACCAACAGAAGCCCCTGCTGGGCTTTGGGGCAACACGAGGAGCCCTCAGAACAGGGTTGACTTTGCCCCAAGTTTCATTTTAACAAGAGGCGGAAGCCTCTTATTTCAACAAATACCTGGAAGAGGGGGAACAGAATCCAGGTGAAAACTAAGACGAGGTTAGCAGCCTCCCCACAATCTACAGGAAAGTTTGAGGACATGAAAGGGGGTGGACTGTAGCTGCTAACAGGAGGTTCTGTTCCTGTGGAAGCTGTTCTGCAGCAGGACTTGAAAAACTGGGTAAAGCCATGGTGTTTGGCTTGGTCTTTCTCAGGTGGAGCATTTAGCAGGCACCCACAAGGCTCTTCCTGATCCCCAGAGAGCACAGACTAACAAGTGACTGTTAGCAACAGCTTCACGGCTTGGGTTAAAAAGTGGGAGGGGAAAAGGTAGAGTCTCCATCTGCAGCAGATGAAGAAGCCAGGAGGTGCTGCGTTCTGAGCAGACGTCAAAGACAGCAGCCAGGAAAAGAGCAATGATCATAAGGACAGCAGAGGGCTTAATTTTGCTTGGGAGTAGCTGATTACAAACATGGATTCCATTGCCAGCGGCGGTGCAGGAACCCTTGAGAACAGGCAAGAGGAATTAGGAAGTATCGACACATACCCTACCCATGATAAACAGAAAATTCCAGTGAAACCCGGAGGCACCACCGATGCAAGTTACTCACCTGTTAGCTGACAGTGGGGTTTTAGATGTCATTTTTCATAGTGAAAGGCAGGCTGCCTAAAGGTGGGCAGAAGATGCTATCTGAGAACATGGGAACTCTGGCATCATAGTCCATTGACAGGAGTTGGCTTTGAATTGAACCATCAATTCAAGTGGCTTTGAATTTAAAACCCCGGTAAAGTTTGATAAATTGTATGCTTCTAACGTCAACTTCAGCGTCAACTTGGAGGAGCTGAGGTGGCTCAGATGATAAAAAGAAAAATCTGCCTGTAATTCAGGACATCTGAGTTTGAACTCTGAGTCAGAAAGATCCTCTGGCAAAGGGAATGGCCACCCACTCCAGTACTTTTGCCCAGAGAATCCCATGGACAGAGGAGCCTGGCGGGCCACAGTCCACAGGGTTGCAGAGAGTCAGACACAACTGAGAGAATAACACTTTCACTGGAGGAGCTGAACAAGAGTGCTACTCTCTTCTCTCTTCTGATTCTCTCTCACCTTCCTCTACATACATACATACACGTCATCTGCCGTAATCTGTAACTGGTGACAACAGAGCAGGCATAAACTGCAGAAAAGGTCCTGCAAACTCCGCATTTCCTTAGGAAAATAGCTGTTTGGATGGTAAGCTGACCAAGTACAGGCAGTGGGGATTTAGGGTTGTGTTTCCCAGGCAGTCACCCTGCTTATTTATATGTAGTCACCCTGCTTATTTATATGTACTTATATGCAGAGTACATCATGAAAAATGCTGGGCTGGATGCAGCACAAGCTGGAATCAAGATTGCCGGGAAAAATATCAATAACCTCAGATATANCCAACACTTAGCCAAGAGAGAAGACAGAGAACAGCAGCTAGGAACTAGGAGGGGGGTGTCACAGGAGCCAAGGGAAGAGCACACGCCAAGGACGGAGAGGGGGTCAGTGCCGTCAAACTAATCGACTAACACAAGCGAGGCTTCGAGGCTTCCCTGGTGCCTCAGGCAGTAAAAGATCTGCCTGCAACTTGGGAGACTCAGGTTTGACCCCTGCATCGTGAAGATACCCTGGAGAAGGAACTGGCAACCCACTCCAGTATGCTTGTCTGGAGAATTCCATGGACAGAGGAGCTTGGCGGGCTACAGTCCTTGGGGTCCCAAAGAGCTGGATATGACAGCCACGACCACACAACCAACAGAAGCCCCTGCTGGGCTTTGGGGCAACACGAGGAGCCCTCAGAACAGGGTTGACTTTGCCCCAAGTTTCATTTTAACAAGAGGCGGAAGCCTCTTATTTCAACAAATACCTGGAAGAGGGGGAACAGAATCCAGGTGAAAACTAAGACGAGGTTAGCAGCCTCCCCACAATCTACAGGAAAGTTTGAGGACATGAAAGGGGGTGGACTGTAGCTGCTAACAGGAGGTTCTGTTCCTGTGGAAGCTGTTCTGCAGCAGGACTTGAAAAACTGGGTAAAGCCATGGTGTTTGGCTTGGTCTTTCTCAGGTGGAGCATTTAGCAGGCACCCACAAGGCTCTTCCTGATCCCCAGAGAGCACAGACTAACAAGTGACTGTTAGCAACAGCTTCACGGCTTGGGTTAAAAAGTGGGAGGGGAAAAGGTAGAGTCTCCATCTGCAGCAGATGAAGAAGCCAGGAGGTGCTGCGTTCTGAGCAGACGTCAAAGACAGCAGCCAGGAAAAGAGCAATGATCATAAGGACAGCAGAGGGCTTAATTTTGCTTGGGAGTAGCTGATTACAAACATGGATTCCATTGCCAGCGGCGGTGCAGGAACCCTTGAGAACAGGCAAGAGGAATTAGGAAGTATCGACACATACCCTACCCATGATAAACAGAAAATTCCAGTGAAACCCGGAGGCACCACCGATGCAAGTTACTCACCTGTTAGCTGACAGTGGGGTTTTAGATGTCATTTTTCATAGTGAAAGGCAGGCTGCCTAAAGGTGGGCAGAAGATGCTATCTGAGAACATGGGAACTCTGGCATCATAGTCCATTGACAGGAGTTGGCTTTGAATTGAACCATCAATTCAAGTGGCTTTGAATTTAAAACCCCGGTAAAGTTTGATAAATTGTATGCTTCTAACGTCAACTTCAGCGTCAACTTGGAGGAGCTGAGGTGGCTCAGATGATAAAAAGAAAAATCTGCCTGTAATTCAGGACATCTGAGTTTGAACTCTGAGTCAGAAAGATCCTCTGGCAAAGGGAATGGCCACCCACTCCAGTACTTTTGCCCAGAGAATCCCATGGACAGAGGAGCCTGGCGGGCCACAGTCCACAGGGTTGCAGAGAGTCAGACACAACTGAGAGAATAACACTTTCACTGGAGGAGCTGAACAAGAGTGCTACTCTCTTCTCTCTTCTGATTCTCTCTCACCTTCCTCTACATACATACATACACGTCATCTGCCGTAATCTGTAACTGGTGACAACAGAGCAGGCATAAACTGCAGAAAAGGTCCTGCAAACTCCGCATTTCCTTAGGAAAATAGCTGTTTGGATGGTAAGCTGACCAAGTACAGGCAGTGGGGATTTAGGGTTGTGTTTCCCAGGCAGTCACCCTGCTTATTTATATGTAGTCACCCTGTTTATTTATATGTACTTATATGCAGAGTACATCATGAAAAATGCTGGGCTGGATGCAGCACAAGCTGGAATCAAGATTGCCGGGAAAAATATCAATAACCTCAGATATACAGATGACATCACCCTTATGGCAGAAAGCAAAGAACTAAAGAGCCTCTTGATGAAAGTGAAAGAGGAGAGTGAAAAAGTTGGCTTAAAACTCAACATTCAGAAAACTAAGATCATGGCGTCTGGTCCCATCACTTCATGGGAAATAGATGGAGAAACAGTGGAAACAGTGACAGACTTTATTTTGGGGGGGCTCCAAAATCACTGCAGATGGTGATTGCAGCCATGAAATTAAAAGATGCTTGCTCCTTGGAAGAAAAGTTATAAGCAACCTAGGCGGCATGTTAAAAAGTAGAGACATTACTTTGCCAACAAAGGTGTGTCTAGTCAAGGCTATGGTTTTTCCAGTAGTCATGTATGGATGTGAGAGTTGGACAATAAAGAAAGCTAAGTGCCAAAGGATGGATGCTTTTGAACTGTAGTGTTGGAGAAGACTCTTGGACTACAAGGAGATCCAACTAGTCCATCCTAAAGGAAATCAGTCCTGAATATTCATTGGAAGGGCTGATGCTGAAGTTGAAACTCCAATACTTTGGCCACCTGATGCAAAGAACTGACTCATCTTAAAAGACCCTGATGCTGGCAAAGACTGAAGGTGAGAGGAGAAAAGGAGGACAGAGGATGAGATGGTTGGATGGCATCACTGACTCAATGGACATGAGTCTGAGTAAACTCAGAGTTGGTGATGGACATGGAGGCCTTGCGTGCTATAGTCCATGGGGTTGCAAAGAGTCGGACATGACTGAGCACCTGAAATGAACTTCCCCAGGAGAAACATGGATCTGGAAAAAGCTGCTTCTCTATCTTGATACAAAGCTTTATCTTGATAATTCACTGGAGTATCAAGAAAATGGAACGCAGAAATCTCAGCGTTGGCTCAACCCAGTTTGGAAGAAGTGGAAGGATCCCCATCTGTTCCAGAGAAAATGAAGTTTGCTGTAGGTTCTGAAGAAGACCCTGACTTCATCACAAGGTACTCCTAGGAGGGCTCCCTAGTCAGGACCAACCAGTGACAGAAAAAGAAGAGGAGGAAATATGTTTTTCAGTCATCACGGGATTTTAATTACTCCATGAACAGGTCTTTACCTGATGACAGGAGGCAGCTGGATCAGAAATTTTCCAAAGTTATAATACATTTTTACAATCGCTCACCTGATCAGCTACTGTCTGCTTGGCAAGGGTGCCATCCCTTCAGGCAAATAGGAAATAAAACAGAAAACAGCTTCAGGATAAAACTAACCAAAGCAGTGGCCTGACACTACAGAGGTGTCAAGAGCAACATTAAAAAGGCATGTGTAACTGGCCACTTACTTGGTTCCAGGCGGAAGAGGGTGCAAACGGACTGGACAAGGCCACCAGTTTGCTCCTCTGGGCCTACAGGAGGTTCCTAAAGCCTGGGCTCCATCCTGAAGGATGAAATCCACCCAGGAGGGCCTCTCCTGATACCCGAAGACCCAGCTTGAGAAGGCCAGCCAATCCCATAACTGGCCCATAAGCCCCCAGGGGTTAACACTTGAAGAGGCCAAAGGAGGACCCTGACATCTTGCCCCTACGCAGCATTCTCGGGGGGATGCTCCACCTGCTCCAGGAAGTGCAAGTAGGTGGAGGTGGTGGTTATCGAGGCAGAGGGGGCCCTTCTGCGAGCAGGACCCCAGCGCCTCCTCTGAGAGGCCTCCCTGTGACCCCACCCTCACCCCCGTTCTCCACTGCTGGATGCTGGGGTGAAAGGCCCACTTGGGGGGCCCAGCATCCTGCTGGGGTTCCAGCCAGTCCCAGCGGGAGTCAGGACAGGTGGCTTCCCAGCTCCTCTCATCCCAGGGCTTTCGTCAGTGTCTGGCCCCTGTGACTGCTCTTGGCAGCCCTGGGCTGAGACCCTGGGCACCCTCTGTGGGAAGCGCGTCAGCCTCTCTAACCCGCACACTGTGGCGTCCACAGCGTGGGGGGCGGGGGTGGTCAGGTCATTCACAGGGGGCTGAAGTCGGTCACGATCACTATAACCCTGCTCCTGTCCTCTCCTGGGTAACCTTCCCAGCGGAAGTCTAGCTGATTCACAGCGCTGTTACTTTCCGCTGTACAGCAGAGTGCTTCAGTTATACATAAACACACATTTGTTCTTTTTTCAGATTCTTTTTCCATTCTAGGTTCTTGCAAGATGCCGAGTTCCCTGTCCTCTGCTGGGTCCATCTGAATGACCCCCAGGTAGCCCCTCATTCCTGAAGGATTTCCTCCTGCCAACACCAGGCGTGCAGATGCCCGTGCGGTGTGAGGGGGTCTCACAGCAGCTCCTCAGTCGGTCTCTTCCCCTCACACGGTTCACCACCTCCCACCTCCCCA
>SJYW01028467.1:546431-559728 GCA_006410735.1 Raphicerus campestris | reverse complement strand
TTGTGATCCACACAGTCAAAGGCTTTGGCATAGTCAATAAAGCAGAAGTAGATGTTTTTCTGGAACTCTCTTGCTTTTTCCATGATCCAGCGGATGTTGGCCGTTTGATCTCTGGTTCCTCTGCCTTTTCTAAAATCAGTTTCAACATCTGGAAGTTCACGGTTCACATACTGCTGAAGTCTGGCTTGGAGAATTTTGAGTATTATTTTACTAGCATGTGAGATGATTGCAATTGTGCAGTAGTTTGAGCATTCTTTGGCATTGCCTTTCTTTGGAATTGGAATGAACACTGACCTTTTCCAGTCCCTTGGCCACTGCTGAGTTTTCCAAATTTGCTGGCATATTGAGTGCAGCACTTTCATAGCATCATCTTTCAGGATTTGAAACAGCTCCACTGGAATTCCATCACCTTCACTAGCTTTGTTCGTAGTGATGCTGTATGAATAAATAAAATATGTTTAGAAAAGATCTTCTATCAAAATGGATCCTCCAATCAAATGTCCTGAGTTCTTCTATCCACTCTCCCTCTGTGAGTCCACAGGACCTGCGTATCCTCCCTTGTCTGTTTTGGGTTTCAAGACTCTTGTTTTGAATGCTTATAGTCTGCAAGTACATCAGTGCTGGGTGTTGTTTGGAAAAACTGATGCTAAAGCTGAAACTCCAATACTTTGGCCACTTGATGCAAAGAGTTGACTCATAGGAAAAGATTCTGATGCTGGGAGGGATTGGGGGCTGGAGGAGAAGGGGACAACAGAGGATAAGATGGCTGGATGGCATTACCAACTCGATGGACATGAGTTTGAGTCAACTCCAGGAGCTGGTGATGGACAGGGAGGCCTGGTGTGCTGCACTTCATGGAGTCACAAAGAGTCGGACACGACTGAGCGACTGAACTGAGCATTATGTCATGGTGCCCTTCTGTACTTCTCCATAGGTTAAAAACGTCTTGCTTTAAAAAAGGAGGTCACTGTGTGTGGTCACACATACTGGTCTTCCACATTCTACGTTGGAGAGTCTCCATCCTCACACCCATGCCCTTCTCACCATCTGGTTGTGAGCCCTGGAAGGACAGTGAACAGCTGGTTTGTCTTTAAACCCATAACCCACCCCAGACTGTGGCTCTTAGAAAGTCACTCAAGATGTATTTAAATAAATGGGGTGACATGAAAATAACAAAAGTAAGAAATCCCATTTATTGCCATCCTTCTATAATCTAGGAACTGGATTATACAATTTACAGATCCACTCACTGGTTTGATCTCAATCTGTCCTAATGAAAAAACATCTGAGAAGTTAAACAACTGTTCTGTGATTAAAGGATTACTAAGTGTCAGAGAGAGAAAACTTAGCCATGCCAGTGTTACTTCTTGTGTTTGATCGTGCCAGTGAAGGTACATGAATAGATAATGTGTGTTTAATTCTGATGTTTAATGATGTAATATTTAATTGAGAACTGAGATCAGGCATCCGATTTCTGCATTTTTACAGATAGTTTATAAAAATGTATAAGGCACTTATGCTTAAGAAATAGATCAGAGTTTTACATTTGGTTTCTAACAAATAAATGTTTTTTAAAATATATATTTAGAATCTTTTAAAGTGTTTATTTCTGGTAGACTTATGTTAAGTAATAAGCAACTCTGGCAGGAGAATTCTTCCAATCCAAACTGTAGTGGAATTGTCTCTTTCTTGCCCTGGAAATGTTTTGACAATGCCACTTCCTGATCTGAGAGTCTCCTTCTCATATGTTGACAGTTTCCCCAAGCCAGGGCTTCTGATTATGGGCCATCTAAGAAATAGCATCTAACTCCCAAATGATAATCCTTCATGGAATGTTTCTGAAAGCAACATGCTCACCATTCTCTGGAGTGAGACATGTTGGACATCTTGATATTAATCAGTTAATTAGAACTAGCATCACAGCTTCTCCTCCCCTTCTCCCCAGAGATGCAAATGCTAAACTATTCAGTTTCTGCTCCTCAGGGGCCCTTGCTGGATTTTCACAGGTTAAGGAGGTTCCCCAAGCTTCCTGTGCCTTCACACTCTTCTCTCACACCCAGGGAGCATGTGAGGGAGGTGATTTTCACTGTGGTTAGAGATTTTATTCTCTCAAAAACTAAGCAAGCAACATATAATCTTTATTGCTTACATGATAGTAATGATTAATCAACTTAATTGCCTGGCTATTTATTGAAGTTTTATTACATATTAAGTTCTGTGCCAGGAACTAGGACTTAGATGAGTAAGACACAGTCCCTCCATTCAAAAGTGTAGAGACAAAGAGAAAACTAGATAAGTAAGCAATGTTTTTTTTTTTTTTTTTGGATGCTGAATTTTTTTAATGCATGTAGAGTTGATTTACAATGTTGTGTTAGTTTCAGATGTACAGCAAAGTGATTCAGGTATACATTTTTTCAGATTATTTTCCTTTATAAGATATTACAAAATATTGAGTATAGTTACCTGTGCTATAGAGTAGGTTGTTGTTGGTTATCTATTTTATATGTAGTTTATGTTGATATCAAATTTCTCATGTATCCTTCCCTCCTTCTTTCCCCTTTGGTAACCATAAGCTTATTTTCTATGTCTGTGAGTCTATTTCTATTTTGTATATAAGTTCCCCTGTACCATTTTTTTTTATATTTCACATATAAGAAATATCATATATATTGTCACTCTCTGGCATACTTCATTTAGTATGAATGCTTTTTTAAAGTGTCGTTACAATTATGGGAGGGCTGGGGATGGGATATGAAGAGAGAGATCACTACAAGCTACAAAATTAGGGAAGGATTAACAGACACTGAGGATGAGTAACACACAGTAAAGTTAAAGGAATAATATTCCATCAAAATTCAGAGGCTGAAAGAGCATAGTACCTATTTTCCAACACAGAAGCTGCAGAAAATGCACCATAGTTATTTCTATCAGGAGGTAAGGTGGGAGAAATAGGATAAGGTATGGTCGGAAAGAGAATAGATGGTTTTTACAATGTTGGTTGTTTCCTTCTGGACAAATAGAATGCAAAGAACTGGAATCATGCAATCACCTTCACAATTAGAAAAATATCCTTTGAGTGGAGATGAATTGCCACAGTCCAGTTGGACATTATTGCAAACCTGAATTGACACAGCAGAGGTGGGGCTGGAGAGTGAGGATGCAGACAGGAAGAACCGTGAGAGGACCAAATTACTTACTGGTTATGTTGTTCATCAGGAGAGCTGTTCTACTCTCCTGATGTGCAGCAAAGCCAATCTACTGACACCGGGTTTAAGCACAAAGANCAGATGTTCACACTTTGATCTCTGATTCCTCTGCCTTTTCTAGAACCAGCTTGAACATCTGGAAATTCACAGTTCACGTATTGGTGAAGCCTGTTAAAATTGGAGAATTTTAAGCATTACTTTACTAGTGTGTGAGATAATTGCAATTGTGCAGTAGTTTGAATATTCCTTGGCATTGCCTTTCTTTGGGATTGGAATGAAAACTGACCTTTTACAGTCCTGTGGCCACTGCTGAGTTTCCCAAACTTGCTGGCATATTGAATGCAGCACTTTCACAGCATTATCTTTCAGGATTTGAAATAGTTGGAATTCTATCACCTCTACTAGCTTTGTTCATAGTGATGTTTTCTAAGGCCCACTTGGCTTCACATTCCAGGATGTAAATTCACATCCTATGATCTGGCTCTAGGTGAGTGATCACACCATCGTGATTATCTGGGTTGTGAAGATCTTTTTTGAACAGTTATTCTGTGTATTCTTGCCACCTCATCTTAATATCTTCTGCTTCTGTTAAGTCCATACCATTTCTGTCCTTTATCAAGCCCATCTTTGCATGAAATGTTCCCTTGGTATCTCTAATTTTCTTGAAGAGATCTCTAGTCTTTCCCATTCTGTTGTTTTCCTCTATTTCTTGCATTGATTGCTGAGGAAGGCTTTCTTATCTCTCATTGCTATTCTTTGGAACTCTACATTCAAATGGGTATATCTTTCCTTTTCTACTTTGCTTTTGGTTTCTCTTCTTTTCACAGCTATTTGTAAGACCTCCTCAGACAGCCATTTTGCTTTTTTTCATTTCTTTTTCTTGGGGATGGTCTTGATCCCTGTCTCCTATGCAGTGTCATGAACCTCTGTCCATAGTTCATCAGGCATTCTCTCAGATCTAGTCCCTTAAATCTATTTCTCACTTCCACTGTATAATCATAAGGGATTTATCTAGTGGTTTTCCCTACTTTCTTCAATTTAAGTGAATTTGGCAGTAAGGAGTTCATTATTTGAGCCACAGTCAGCTCCCAGTCTTGTTTTTGCTGACCATATAAAGCTTTTCCATCTCTGGCTGCAAAGAATATAATCAACCTGATTTCGGTGTTGACCATCTGGTGATGTCCATGTATATAGTCTTCTCTTGTGTTGTTGGATGAGGGTGTTTGCTATTACCAATGCATTCTCTTGGCAGAACTCTATTAGCCTTTGCCCTGCTTCATTCCATATTACAAGGCCAAATTTGCCTGTTACTCCAGGTGTTTCTTGACTTCCTATTTTTTGCATTCCAGAGCCATCTAATGAAAAGTACATCTTTTTGGGTGTTAGTTCTAAAAGGTCTTGTAGGTCTTCATAGAACTGTTTAAGTTCATCTTCTTCAGTGTTACTGGTTGGGGCATAGGCTTGGATTACCGTGATATTGAATGGTTTGCCTTGGAAATGAACAGAGGTCATTCTGTCATTTGTGAGATTGCATGCAAGTACTGCATTTCAGACTCTTTTGTTGACCATGATGGCTACCCCATTTCTTCTGAGGGATTCCTGCTCGCAGTAGTAGATAGAATGCTCATCTGAGTTAAATTCACCCATTCCAGTCCATTTTAGTTCGCTGATTCCTCGAATGTCGACATTCACTCTTGCCATCTCCTGTTTGATCACTTTCAATTTGCCTTGATTCATGGACCTAACATTCCGGGTTCTTATGCAATATTGCTCTTTACAGCATCGAACTTTGCTTCCATCACCAGTCACATCCGCAGCTGGGTATTGGTTTTGCTTTGGCTCCATCCCTTCATTCTTTCTGGAGTTATTTCTCCACTGATCTCCAGTAGCATACTGGACAATTACTGACCTGAGGAGTTCCTCTTTCAATATCCTCATTTTGCCTTTTCATACTGTTCATGGTGTTCTCAAGGCAAGAGTACTGAAGTGGTTTGCCATTGCCTTCTCCAGTGGACCACGTTCTGTCATCTGTTTATCTGTAGCCTTTGTCATATCCTTTTATAATAAATTGGAAACAATAATTATACTGTTTTTCTGAGTTCTGTGAGCAACTTTAGCAAATTAATCAAACCCAGACTTGGTGGCGGGTTGTCACTGAAACCTCTGATCTACAGCCTGAAGCACAGCAGACAACCAGGACTGGGACTGAGATTGGCATCTGAAGTCAGGAGGGAAGTCTTGTAGGACTGACCCCTTAGCTTGTAGGATCTAACACGGTCTTCAGATAGTGTCAGAACTGAGTTAATTGCTTGGTAGTGTGGAGGTACACACACACAGAGACACACACACATACTGGATAGGTTCAGATTTTCTATTTTTCCTGATTTCCTGGTAGGTTTTGTGTTTCTCGGAATTTGCTCACTTGATCTAAGTTAACCAATCTGTGGACTTATAATCATTCATAGTATTCACTTATGATCATTTTTAGTTCTGTAGAATTGGTAGTAATGCCCCCACTTTTATTTCTGATTTTAATACTTTGAGGTGTTCTCTTCCTTTCTTAGACTATCTAACTCAAGTTTTACCAAATTTTGAAGAACCAGCTTTTGTTTCCAGCTATGTTTTAGATCCATAAAGATTAATAAAATCAAAAGATTTTACCTTCATTTATTATTTTCTGACAACATTTTCTTTATTTAGATCCATGTCTCTGACTTATATCATTTATCTTATGCCTAAATAATTTCTTTTATTATTTCTTATAGGGCAGTTCTGCTAGTATTGAATTTCCTTCATATTTTTGTTTGATTAATTACTTCTCTTTCATTTCTGAAAGATAATTTTATTGTATACAGAATTTTAGGTTGGTGATTTATTCTTTTAATATTTAAAATATTTTGCTACACTCAATTTTTGCCTGTATGGTCTGTTAAGAAGTACACAATATTTCTTGGCCTTCTTCTTCTATAAGTAAAGGTGTCTTTACTCAAGCAGCTTTCAAGATTTTGTTTCGAGTTTCTGAAATTTGGATATGATATACTTAGGGATGTGAGTGATGTGTGTTTACATGCTTTTATTTGTGCTATGCAATTTTCTTTGAACTTCCTGGGTCTATGGTTTTATGCCTGTCATTAATTTTGGAAGTTCCTTTTTTTTTTTTTTTATTTTTTCTGTTCCATCTTCTCGTTCTTCTGCTTCTTGAATTCTTATTGGGCTTCCCTGGTGGTTCAGATGGTAAAGAATCTGCCTGCAATGCAAGAGACCTGGGTTCCTGGAGAATGGAATGGCTACCTACCTATTCCATTTATTAAACTAATAGGGGTGTTATTAGTTTTTGAGGTTAATGTAAGAGTCTTATTATATTCTTTTACTCTATTTTGTAAGTTATCTTGGATATTTAGAGATTAGAATACTATCCATTACAAGTGATAATTCAGTTTCTTTCCTTCTTTATACAATTTGCTTTTGTCTTATTGAATCATATATGATTTTCAGCATTATATTGGAGAGACGTGAATAGATAACAGTAGGAGGTATACCTGACCTTTCCTAACCTTGGCAGAAATGCTTCAACTTTTTTGAAAATGTAATACAGTGCTTGTGGCAAGTATTGGTGGAGTCCCTTTAAAAAAATAAGTATGCTTTTATTTTCCTAATTTTTAGAAACTTTTGTTATGAATAGGTTTAAATTTTTTGAAAAAAACTTTTGGCCATGCCATACAGCATGTGAAGTCTTAGTTCCCTCATGAGGGATTGAACCCAAACCCCCTGCATTAGGAGCACAAGGTCTTAATCACCAGATTGCCAAGGAAGTCCCAGGTATTGAGTTTTACAAAATTATTGTTTTGTTTAATATACTCTTGTGATTTCTTTCTTCTTTAATCTTTAGTGTGATGCCCTAAAAAAAGGTATTTTGAAAGCTATAGGCAACACAGCTATAAGCCAATGACAGTATGTGAAAATCAATGACTGTCTCTAAGTAGTCATACTTAAGCTCCATTAGCTGATATTATCAGATAGTATTTTCTATGTAATGTAACCACGAGGGGAAGTCTAGTGTTAAGGTCGTTGTTCAGAGCAGGTGAATTGCGTAGACTGGACTCTGTAATGAATGAACTCTACAACTCCTCCTTTAGCTGGAAAACCCTGCCTTTTTTTTTTTTTTTTTTTGGTAGCTTTTCTCTACTTTCAAATATAGGTTGAAGTGAGGAATAATTTTCTTGAGTCATNATTCCCACCAAGAGTACACAAGCGTTCCCTTTTCTTCACATACTTGTTTTTTGTTTGTCTGGGTTTGTTTTTTGTTTTGGCCATACCACACTGCACAGCTTGCAGGACCTTAGTTCTCAGACCAAGGACTAAACCCAGATCACTATGGTGAAAGTACCGAGTCCTAACCAATGGACTGCTGGGGTGGCCATTTTCGCAGGCATGAGGTGATATTCCAGGGATTTTGATTTGCATTTCCCTCATGAGTAGTTGGGCTGAAAATGTACCTTTTCATGTACCTGTTTTCCATCTGTGTGTCTTCTTTGAAAAAAATATTCACATCTTCTGCCTATTTTTTAATTCTTTGGTTTTTGCTATTAAGTTATATACACTCTTTACATATTTTGGATAGTAACCCCTTCTCATATATGATTTCTAAATATTTTCACCCATTCAGTAGGTTGTCTTTCTATTTTGTCAATGACTTCCTTTTGCTATGCAGAAGCTTTTTAGTTTGATGTCGTTCCACTTGTTTTTGTTGCATTTGCTTATGAAGCTGATTCAAAAAAATCATCATCAAGACTGATGCCTAGCAACATTCAACCTATATTTTCTTCTAGGATTTTTACGGTTGCCAGTTTTGCATTCTTTAATCCATTTGAGTTAATTTTTCTATATGGTGTAAGTAGTCTAGTTTCACTCTTTTGCATGTGGTTGCCAGTTTCCCTAGAGCTGTTTATTGAAGATATTCTCCTTTCCCCCATTGTATATTCTTGGCTCCTTTGTCTTAAATTACCAAACCATATATGCATGAGGCTCTCTATTTTGTGCCATTGCTCCATATGTCTGTTTTTATGTCTATAGGAAACTATGACAAACCTAAACAGTGTATTAAAAAGCAGAGACACAATTTCGCTGACAAAGGTCCATATAGTCAAAGCTATGGTTTTTCTGGTAGTTGTGTATGGATATGAGAGCTAGACAATAAGAAAAGGCTGAATACCAAAGAACTGATGCCTTCAGACTATGGTGCTGATGGAGAAGACTCTTGAGAATCCTTTTGACAGCATGGAGAACAAACCAGTCAATCCTAAGAGAAATCAACGCTGACTATTCACTGGAAGAACTAGTGTTGCGGCTGAAGCTCCAGGACTTTGGCCACCTGATGCAAAGCGCTGACTCACTGGAAAAGACCCTCATGCTGGGAGAGATTAAGGCAGGAGGAGAAGGGGCGACAGAGGATGAGACGGTTGGATGACATCATCGGCGCAATAGATATGAGTTTGAGCAAACTCCAAGAAATAGTGAAGGAAAGGGAAGCCTGGTGAAAAGAAAAGTTAAATTTTTGCTAAACCTTTGAGAGCAGGTCCTTATCTCATGAAATGTGGCCTTTTGGCTCTATCAGGGGCTTCCTGTGGGGGTTGTTTTCTTATCTCATGGAATGTGGCCTTTTGGCTCTCTCAGGGGCTTTTCTGGGGAAGCAGGCCCTTATCTACAAACGAGCCTATCTCTGTAAAAATTAAAACCTGCCCACCAATCGGACGCTCCCCACCCCACCTGTACCTGTTTCTAACTCCTGTGTGCTTAAATATTGCTCTGTAACCACTGTTCGGGGTTCGTTCCTCCTCGGAGGTGACTGAACCCCGGCGCGCGGGCCTAATAAATCCTCCTGCTGTTTGCATCGAATCCGAGTCTCGGTGATCTTTTGAGCGACGAATCTTAGGAAAAGACCGTAAGGTCTAACACTGACATACTGCAGTCCATGGGGTCGCAAAGAGTAGGACGCGACTGAATGACTGAACAGTCAAGACTGAGCGACTTAAACAGCAACCATAAAATTTTGATTAATGTCTCTTTGATAGTTTGAAATCATGAAGCATGATGCCTCCAGATTTGTCCTTCTTTCTCAAGATTGTTTTGGCTGTTGTTTTGGAGTTTTTCATGGTTTCATCCAAATTTTGGATTGTTTGTTCTATTTATTTGAAAGATGCTTTTGGAATTTTGAGAAGTATTGCATTGAATCTGTATAGTAGTTTGGGTAGTATGGACATTTTAACAATATTAATGTTCTAGTCCATGAGCACAGAATATCTTTCCATTTATTTGTGTTGTGTATTCTTCAATTTCTTTCATCAATGTCTTTTAATTTTCAGTGTGCATGTCTTTCACCTTCTTGATTAAACTTATTCCTAGGTATTGTATTCTTTTGAGAAGGCAGCTGTAATCATCTTGTTGGTCTGCCAAGGCTGCACTATTTTATTCTTTTTGATGCAATTATAAATATGAGTATTAAATTTTATTTATTAAATTCCTTAATTTTTTCTGATAGTTTATTGCTATATACAAACAAAAAATTTTGTATATTAATATTTGTATCTTGCAACTATACTGAATTCATTTATTAGCTCTAGCAGTTTCCTTGTTTGGATTCTCTAGGATTTTCTGTATATGTCATCTGCAAATAATCCGTTTTAATTCTTCATTTCAAATTTGGATTCCTCTTATTTTTTTCTTGCCTAATTGCTCTGGCTAGGACTTCCAATACTATTTGAATAAAAGTGGTGAGAATGGACATCCTTGTCTTTTTCCTGATCTTAGAGGAAATATTTTAGCTTTTTGATGTTGAGTATGATGTTAGCTGTAGGTTTGTCGTGTGTGACCTTTATTGTGTTGAGGTATATTCTCTCTTCTGGAGAGTTTTTGTTATAAATGGGTGCTGAATTTTGTCAAAAGCTTTTTCTGCATCTATTCAGATGATCATATGGTTTTTATTCTTCAATTTATTGATGTGGTATATCACACTGACTCGTCTATGAATACTGGAAAATCCTTCATCCCTGGGATAAATCCCATCTGATCACTTGGGTATGATCCTTTCAACATATTGTTGGATTCAGTTTACAAGTATTTTGATGAGGATTTTTGCATTCAGGTTCATCTGTGATATTGGCCTGTAATTTTCTTTTTATTTTGTGGTATTTTTCTCTGATTTTGGTATCAGTATGATGGTGGCCTCATATAATGAGTTCCTTCTTCTGCAATTTTTAAAAAATAGTTTTAAATGAATAGGCATTAACTCTTCTCTAAATGTTTTGTTAGAATTTGCCTGTGAAGCTATATGGTCTTGGACTTTGGTTCACTGTGAGCTCTTTAAGCACAGTTTCAACTTCAGTGCTTGTGATTGTTCATATTTTCTATTTCTTTCTGGTTCAGTTTTTCAAGATTGTACCTTTCTAAGAATTTGTCTGGTTCTTGCAGGTTATCCATTTTGTAAGCATATAGTTGCTTACAGTAGCCTCTGATGACCCTTTATATTTCTGTGGTGTAAGTTGTAACTTCTTTTTCATTTCTAACTTTATTGATGTGAGCACTCTGTTTTTTCTTGATGAGTCTAGCTAAATGTTTATCAATTTTGTCTATCTTCTCAAAGAACAAGCTTTTTTTAGTTTCATTGATGTTTTCTATTTTTTTCTTCATCTCTATTTCACTTACTTCTGCTCTCATCTTTATGATTTCTTTCCTTCAATCAACTTTAGGTTTTGTTTTTTCTTCTTTCTGTAGTTGCTTTAGGTGTGCTGCTGCTGCTGCTGCATCGCTTCAGTCGTGTCCGACTCTGTGCAACCCCATAGATGGCAGCCCACCAGGTTCCCCGGCCCTGGGATTCTCCAGGCAAGAACACTGAAGTGAGTTGCCATTTCCTTCGGCTAGGTTATTTGAGACTTTTCTTGTTTCTTGAGGTAAGATTGTATGGCTGTGTTCTCCTTTTAGAACTGCTTTTGCTGTATCCCACGGGTTTTGTATCGATGTGCTTTCATTTTCATTTGTCTCTAGATATTTATTTCCTCTTTTATTTTGTCAGTGATCTGTATTGTATTTGTGAAAATCCAATCTCTACTCCAGATTTTTAATCTTTGCTTTTTGGTATTTGTTGTCAATTTTGTACATTAAAAAACCAATCTTCAGTACCCAATTTTACCTGAGAGCGAGATTACTGGCTTGACCACTCTCTCCTCCTTTGGACTCTCCTTTTTCTCCACCAGGTGGCCTCTGTCTCTTCCCACCCTCTTCTCTTCTCTACCCAACTCTGTGAGTCTCTGTGTGTTCCAGATGGTGGAGGACACTCAGGGAACTGGTTACTGGCTGGATCTGTCTCTCTCCTTTTCATTTCCCTCTTTTATCCTCCTGGCCACCTCTGTTTACTTCCTCCCTCTCCTCTTCCCTGTATAACTTCGTGAACACGTCTGAGTGGTCCAGACTGTGGAGCACAGATAAGGAAGTGATTACTGGCTAGCTTGCTCTCGCCTCTTTTGATTCCACCTCATCTCATTCCAGTCACCTCTAACTACCTGCTCCCTCTTCTCTTCTCCATGTAACTCAGTGAATCTCTCTGGGTGTCCCTCAATGTGGAGAAACCTTTCATCTTTAACTGAGATGTTTTAGCATCAGTGCTGTAAGATGGAGAAGTCTTGAGGCTATTGTAAAAATAAAACTGAAAACCAGAAGCAGGAGACTTAAGTCCAAATCCTGAAATCAGAGAAGTCCTGAATCCAGGGACTATTAATCGATAGGAGCTCATCAAATGCCTCCATACCTACACTGAAACCAAGCACCACCCAAGGGCCAACAAGTTCCAGAGCAAGACACACCACGCAAATTCTCCAGCAACACAGGAACACATGCCTGAGCTTCAATATACAGGCAACTCAAAGTTACTCTGAAACTACTGACATCTCATAACCCATTACTGGACACTCTATTGCACTCCAGAGAGAAAAAATCCAGCTCCACCCACCAGAACTCCAACACAAGCCTCCCTAACCAAGAAACCTTGACAATCCACTGATACAACCCCACCCACAGTGAGGAAACTCCATAATAAAGAGAACTACAGAAATTCCCAGAATATAGAAAGGTCACCTCAAACGCAGCAATATAACCAAGATAAAGAGATAGAGGAATACCCAGCAGGTAAAGGAACAGGAGAAATGCCCACCAAATCAAACAAAAGAGGAAGAGACAGGGAATCTACTTGAGAAAGAATTCTGAATATTGATAATGAAAATGATCCAAAATCTTGAAATCAAAATGGAATCACAGATAAATAGCTTGGAGACAAGGATTGAGAATATGCAAGAAAGGTTTAACAAGGACCTAGAGGAAATAAAAAAGAGTCAATATATAATGAATAATGCAATAAGTGAGATCAGAAACACTCTGGAGGCAACAAATAGTAGAATAATGGAGGCAGAAGATAGGATTAGTGAAATAGAAGACAGAATGGTAGGAATAAATGAATCAGAAAGGAAAAAAGAAAAACGAATTAAAAGAAATGGGGACAATTTCAGAGACCTCCAGAACAATATGAAACGCTCCAACATTCGAATTATAGGAGTCCCAGAAGAAGACAAAAAGAAAGACCATGAGAAAATACTTGAGGAGATAATAGTTGAAAACTTCCCTAAAATAGGGAAGGAAATAATCACCCAAGTCCAAGAAACCCAGAGAGTTCCAAACAGGATAAACCCAAGGCAAAACACCCCAAGACATATATTAATCAAATTAACAAAGGCCAAACACAAAGAACAAATATTAAAAGCAGCAAGGGAAAAACAACAAATAACACACAAGGGGATCCCCATAAGAATTACTGCAGATCTTTCAATAGAAACTCTCCAGGCCAGGAGGGAATGGCAAGACATACTTAAAGTGATGAAAGATAATAATCTACAGCCAAGACTACTGTACCCAGCAAGGATCTCATTCAAATATGAAGGAGAAATAAAAAGCTTTACAGACAAGCAAAAGCTGAGAGAATTCAGCACAACCAAACCAGCTCTCCAACAAATCCTAAAGGATAAACTTTAGACAGGAAACACAAAAAG
>SJYW01028467.1:499346-534861 GCA_006410735.1 Raphicerus campestris | reverse complement strand
GCACTGTCTTAATTACTATATAAGATTGACTCACTGATTCAGGAGCTGTTGCTGTCTGTTGATAATTACAAATGATGCTGTCAAGAAGTAAGGTGGATTGTGATCCTGAAGTCTAGACACAACAGTGTTGAAGGATCCTGAAAGAAAAATCCCTGCAAAGTTTAGAACAGAGGAGTTTATAACTGGGGAAATGTATAATGTCTTGTTCAAAACACGACATTTTTGAGAGTGACTAGGGCACATTAAAAGTTAAATTAGAACAAAAAAAATGAACTTTTCATAGTAAATCAGTATAAATGAATATAAAACCTTTCCTATGCATATATTATGCATATATTATGGAGCAAGACCCTATCAAGTAAAAGTTTAGATGTCAAGAAGAATTAAGATTAGGAAGCAGACATCTTTCTCATGAGTGCCCCACCCCCCTGCCCCTGGCCCATCATTTATCTTCTGTAAAACAGTATCTTTTACCGTACTTCAGCTCATTGGATAAATGGCATATCAACATTGAAATACAGTAGGTTGACATAAACCTGGAAATGTCCTTGTCATCACAAAGACAGCTGATTTTTGTTTGAAGCAAATTTTTAGATGATTTTAAGCCTTGCCATGGCTGTATCCTTGATTCATTTATCCTCTCTACTGTCATTCTGAATATTCATCCATCTATTCATTCACATCTAGTTGAAGACTTTTTCCCACTAGGGTCCTAGAAGTCTACTTTGCCAAACACAGTTTTCATCATTATGAGCCAAGCTTTCCTTCCCATTTCCCCAACAATTGTCATTAGATACTAAAAATAGAAATACTGTTAGTCATCTAGTGTTCTATTTAAATTATTCATTATATTTAGCATGATTAAAAAGAAAAACTTCAAGTAAAGTTTCTTCAGATTTAAATATGTTTCATAAAAATGAACAATGGAGAGAATTTTAGAGTGATGAGTGTACATGTCAACTGTTAAGAAGAATATGTATTGTTTTCTCCTATTTTCCCTTTCAGGACTGTGAGAAATTGATTCTGAATTGATCATTCAGTGATTCTGATTTTGTGTGGCCTAAGACTGCAACAACCTGAAGCAGGGTCTGGCTCCTGCCCAGAGACTGAAGTCAGGCTGTGACAGTGAGGGCCCTGGATCCCAGCCCCTAGACCACCCTGGACAGGAGCCAGTAACAAGGCCCTGGACTATCAGTTCTGTATAAATGACCTGTCACATAGAGACAGAGGTGAGTGAGACAAGAGGAAACCGAGCACAGCACATGTGCACAGACCAACAGGCGGACAGGGAGAGCTGTGCCCTCGCTGGAATCACGTTTACGGGCATTTCTTCTGCGTCTCCTCTGACCTGTCATCTTGCTTACTTGGTGCTGAGTCAGTGTTTGGTTTGTCTCAGCGCCATCCCCTGTGTGTGCGCATCTCTTAGCCAAGACGGATAGGGCCGAGGCCCACAGTTGCGTCACACTGTGGAGGATGCCCTCCTCTCTTTATAAGCTCCTTTGTAGTTGGGAAGGTCTCCTTGATGCCAAGAATGAGGAAGGCATGATCTTTATCTCTTCTGGACAGGGCCCGACTTCTCCCTCCTGCTATTTTGGAGTTTATATCCACAGAGGAGAAAATGTTCCTCGGGGGGCCCTTCTATCTCCAGTCTCAGTTCTTTTGGTCTCAGGTCCTCATTAGTTTTGATTCATTTTATTCAAGATAATACATTTTACAGACCCAACTGGAGCCCTGCATGCTTTCAAAGGAAAAGTGAAGTCCACATGGTGACCTGGAATCCAAAAGAATAAAAGGCACACATGGGTCCCCCATCCAGATGCTGCCTTTTTCTGCTTAGCATATGCAGAGGGTGTGTATTAAGTCACCTTAGTCATGCCCAACTCTACAGCCCTATGGACTGTAGCCCACCAGGCTCCTATGTCCATGGAGATTCTCCAGGCAAGAATACTAGAGTGGGTTGCTATGCCCTCCTCCAGGGAATTTTCCCAACCCATGGATGGAAACTGTGACCCTTTTGTCTCATGCATTCGCAGGCATGTTCTTTACCACTAGGACCACCTGGGAAGCCCATAAGCAGAGGGTAAAAAAAATATAAATACATTTTTATTGCAATTGTATCTCATTTATTCCAAAGCAGAAATCCTGGTTCCTAAAAACATAGAATTGAGCATCCAATAATTATTACAAAAATCTCAGAATAACAATAATAGTAATAGTACCACTATCTATTATGATTATTGAAAAGGGCTACATTTTTAAATCTTTATATTCTTCTCCTTCACCCCAATATTTTTGGCTGTATTTGAGTTATCAGATCTTATAGCAATGTATGCTGTAATCTATCCGTTTTAACTCTCATTTAGTTCTAGCTTGCTGAAGGTAAATATTAAGAAGAGAAGCACTGTAAGGACATTCAGTTCAGTTCATTTCAGTCGCTCAGTCATGTCAGACTCTTTGCAGCCCCATGACTCGCAACACGACAGGAATCCGAGTCCATCACCAACTCCCAGAGTTCACTCAGACTCACATCCATCGAGTCAGTGATGACATCCAGCCATCTCATCCTCTGTTGTCCCCTTCTCCTCCTGCCCCCAGTCCCTCCCAGCATCAGAGTCTTTCCCAATTAGTCAACTCTTTGCATGAGGTGGTTAAAGTACTGGAGTTTCAGCTTCAGCATCATTCCTTCCAAAGAAGTCTCAGGGCTGATCTCCTTCAGGATGGACTGGTTGGATCTCTTTGCAGTCCAAGGGACTCTCACAAGTCTTCTCCAACACCACAGTTCAAAAGCATCAATTCTTTGGCACTCAACTCTCTTCACAGTCCCACTCTCACATCCATACATGACCACTGGAAAAACGCCTTGACTAGACGGACCTTTGTTGGCAAAGTAATGTCTCTGGTTTTGAATATGCTATATAGCTTGGTCATAACTTTTCTTCCAAGGAGTAAGCATATTTAATTTCNGGATCTCTTTGCAGTCCAAGGGACTCTCACAAGTCTTCTCCAACACCACAGTTCAAAAGCATCAATTCTTTGGCACTCAACTCTCTTCACAGTCCCACTCTCACATCCATACATGACCACTGGAAAAACGCCTTGACTAGACGGACCTTTGTTGGCAAAGTAATGTCTCTGGTTTTGAATATGCTATATAGCTTGGTCATAACTTTTCTTCCAAGGAGTAAGCATATTTAATTTCATGGCTGCAGTCACCATCTGCAGTGATTTTGGAGNATTTTATTCTTTTCGTTGCAATGGTGAATGGAATTATTTCCTTAACTTCTTTTTCTACTTTCTCATTAATCGTGTATAGGAATGCAAGGGATTTCTGAGTGTTGATTTTATATCCTGCAACTTTACTATATTCATTGATTAGCTCTAGTAGTTTTCTGGTCGAGTCTTTAGGGTTTTCTGTGTAGAGGATCATGTCATCTGCAAACAGTGAAAATTTTACGTCTTCTTTTCCAATTTGGATTCCTTTTATTTCTTTTTCTGCTCTGATTGCTGTGGCCAAAACTTTAATTTCTTTGTTTAAAATTGGTATCAAGTTGATATTGGCCTCATAAAGTAGGATGACTGTGTTCTTTCACTTTCTAGAAGAGATTGTATGGCATCAATGTCATGTCTTCTGTAACTGTTCAATAAAATCTTCCAGGAAGCAATCTAGTCCTAGTGATTTCTTTCTTAGGAAAAAAAAAAAAAAAACTACTTTCATATTTATAGGTTTATTCAGGTTAACTGAGTGATCTTGGGTGACTTGGATGAATTTTGGTATTTTGTGTTTGTTGAGGAATTGATTCATTTTATCAAAGTTGTTGTACTTACATCTATGGAGATGGTCACAGGATTCCCTATTTTCTCTCAATATCCATAGGGCCTATAGTAATATTCCCTGCTTTAATTCCAGATATTACTTACTTGTCTCTTTTCTTCATTTTAATCATTTTAATCAAGCAAGTTTGCCTTGCTAAAAGATCAGTTTTATTGATGGTTACAAAGACCCACTTTGATTTTATTGATTTTCTCCTCTCTTTGAATGCTAAGCATCCCGTTTTTCCCACACATGAGCCAGAGCTTCAGTTTTTCTGGAGTCCTCATTTTTTAGTTTCCAGCTTTGCGGAGTTCAGTTGGGGAGTTCACAGAAAGAAAAAAAGTGCTCAGCCCTAGTTTGGTGACTTCAAAGTCTGATGTTCTTCACCAATCTGCCTGCTGGCATTTACTTTTGTAGGCTTCCATGTTTCTCATATATTCTTTCCAGATTTTTAGTTGTATTCAGTGGAGGAGAAAGTCTGATGCATGCACATATTATTTTACCCAGAACTGGAACTCTAAGCTCCATACCTGAAGAAGGAAATGATAACCCTCTCCACTATTCTTGCCTGGAAAATCCCACAAACAAAGAAGCCTGGCAGGCCATAGTCCATGGGGCCACAAAGAGTCAGACATGCCTGAAAACTTGTGCACGCACCCACGCAAGCTCCATAACTATTGCTGAGCAATAGGAGAGATCTCACAAGCATCTTTTCATCCCTGGATGCCTGTTGGCATCATGCTGTAATAGCCAACAGAGATAAAACCCAAGGGAGGGAATCTTGTGAAATAAAATTCATATTTTATGGCAAGACAAGAAAAATTTAAACATTAAAAATTCTCTGCCTTTTGGCCCCCTCTCTCCCCATACTGCATTGACTATCTGCTTTATGCATTGATCAGACCTCCCCCATTAGCAGGAATACCTTCTCAACAATAAAGAGCAATATTCTAGCACCACCAAGAAAGTGCAGTCGCTCAGTCGTGACTGACTCTTTGCGACCCCGCAGATGTAGCCTACCAGGCTCCTCTGTCCATGGGATTTTCCAGACAAGAGTACTAGAGTGGGTTGCCATTGCACTCCCTAAAAGATAACACATATTTTTGATGTTTTAAGGGGNGCGACCCCGCAGATGTAGCCTACCAGGCTCCTCTGTCCATGGGATTTTCCAGACAAGAGTACTAGAGTGGGTTGCCATTGCACTCCCTAAAAGATAACACATATTTTTGATGTTTTAAGGGGCCATAATGACAGTCAAATCTAGATTACATAAGCTGTCAAAAATAAGTTATTTGATGTCCAGCACTGTGTCTCAAAAAACGATGCGTAACCCCAGAACTCAGAACACACAGGCACCATCCTCCTCACTGTGGCAGTTCCGATTTCTAGGCCTGTTTCTAGCGCTTTTTAGCACACAGAGCAAGTGAAAAAATATGCACTTTTACAAACATAAACGAATACACTTTTAAATATCTATGTGCTCATACAGCTACCAAAAACCATGAGTTTCTTTGTAGCGTCTACAAAAAAAAAAAAATTCAAAGAACTCATATCACTTACCCTAGTTTTTCCCTTCTTGTATATTTCTGACAGTCAAAAATCTCAATAATTTAGCCATTTGCTCAATCCTATATTACATAAAGGGCTTTCCTGGTAGCTCATTGGTAAAGAATCTAGCTGCCAATCTGGAAAGGTGTGTTGGCTCCTGGGGTCTGGAAGATACTCTGGAGAAGGAAATGGCAACCCATTCCAGAATTTTTGCCTGGGAAATCCCATGGACAGAGGAGGCTGGCAGGCTATTATCTATGGGGTCTTAAAGAGTAGGAAATGATGTAGCCACTAAAGTACAACAGCAGGCAAGCAAGCAAAAAAAATTACATAAATGTAGTTTAAAGCATACTAATTCATACCACTTTGAAAAACAAACAATGAGAAAATAAACTATGGAGAGGAGTTCAAATAAAGGAGATACATTTTCCTCCTTTAGCTTGTAGGTATCTGCCTGTTTCAAATATTATGAGGGTTAAATTTCTCTTTCATTCTGTGGATGTGATTGTTATTCAAATGAAATATGCTTAAGTATGCTGCTGCTACTGCTAAGTCACTTCAGTCGTGTCCGACCCTGTGCGACCCACAGACAGGAGCCCACGAGGCTCCCCTGTCCCTGGGATTCTCCAGGCAAGAACACTGGAGTAAGTTGCCATTTCCTTCTCCAAAGCATAAAAGTGAAAATTGAAAGGGAAGTCGCTCAGTCGTGTCCAACTCTTAGTGACCCCATCGACTGCAGCCTACCAGGCTCATACTGGTGACTATTTATATTCCTTTTGGATTTTTAAAATTATTATTACTTTATTTCTGTTGTTATTTATATGGCTTTCATTGCTGTTTTGATTTACAAAGCCATAGAATTAAAATGGCTAGTAATGTTGAAACTATAAAAAGGTATATTCAGAGACGTACTCTTTTTTACACTTTTCCCTATAGGTAAACGGCATCAGTGGTTTCTAGTTTATCTTTCCTCAGTTTCTAATTGCAAAGATCAGCATTTATTTATTTATTTATTTATTTATTTATTTTTCCTTTTCATATTATACAAAACCAGTGTACTTACTGAAATCAAGCAAGACCCATTGAGGCTTCTGGGCACAAAATCCTTCTTGTGTCCCCTTCCCTGAGTTCCAAAGGGCAGGTTCAAATATTTGCTGATAAGGAAAGAAAGGCGATGCAGAGACAAAGGAGGAGCATCCAAGAAAAAATGGTGCAGGCCTGAGGTAGGCCCTGTTTCAATTCAGTTTAGCCACTCAGTCGTTTGGGACTCTTTGCAACCCCATGAACTGCAGCACGCCAGACCTTACTGTCCATCACCAACTCCCAGAGTGCGCCCAAACCCACGTCCATTGAGTCGGTGATGCCATCCAACCATCTCATCCCCTGTTTTCCCCTTGTCCTCCTGCCCTCAATCTTTCCCAGCATCAGGGTTTTTTCAAATGAGTCAGCTCTTCGCATTAGGTGGCCAAAGTATTGGAGTTTCAGCTTCAACATCAATCTTTCCAATGAAAACCCAGGACTGATTTCCTTTAGGATGGACCGACTAGATCTCCTTGCAGTCCAAGGGACTCTCAAGAGTCCTCTCCAACACCACAGTTCAAAAGCATCAATTCTTCAGTGCTCCTCTTTCTTAATAATCCAACTCTCACATCCATACATGACTACTGGAAAAACCATAACCTCGACTAGACAGACTTTTGTTGGCAAACTAATGCAGATTACATCATGTGAAATGGTGTGCCAGAAAAAGCACAAGCTGGAATCAAGATTGCAGGAGAAATATCAATAACCTCAGATACACAGATGACTCCACCCTTATGTCATAAAGTGAAGAGGAAGTGAAGAGCTTCTTGACGAAAGTGAAAGAGGAGAGTGAAAAAGTTGGCTTAAAATTCAACATTCAAAATACTAAGATCATGGCATCCAGTCCTATCTCTTTGTGACAAATAGATGGGGGAAAAATGGATAAAATGACAGGCTTTATTTTCTTTGGCTCCAAAATCACTGCAGATGGTGACTGCAATCATGAAATTGAAAGATGCTTGCTCCTTGAAAGAAAAGTTACGACCAACCTAGACAGCATATTAAAAAGCAGAGACATTACTTTGCCCACAAAGGTAACTCTAGTAAAAGCTATGATTTTTTCAGTAATCATGTATGGATGTGAGAGCTGGACCATAAAGAAAGCCAAATGATGAAGAATTTATGCTTTTGAAATGTGGTGCTGGTTGGAGAAGTCTCTTGAGAGTCCCTTGGACTGCAAGGAGATCAAACCAGTCAATCCAAAAAGAAATATATCCTGAATATTCATTGGAAGGACTAATGCTGAAGCTGAAACTCTAATACTTTGCTCACCTGAAGTGAAGGATTGACTCATTGGAAAAGACCCTGATGCTGCGAAAGACTGAAGGCAGGAGGAGAAGGGGATGACAGAGGATGGCATCACCGACTCGATGAACATGAGTTAGAGCAAGCTCCAGGAGTTGGTGATGAACAAGGAAGCCTGGTGTGCTGAAGTCCCTGGTTCACAAAGAGTCACACATGACAGAGTGACTGAACTGACCCAAACTGAACTAAGGGATGAGGCACTCTTCTTTCCAGAGAAGGTCCCTCACCACCTGAAGCTGGGTGATCTCTAGATTGAAAGATTGTAGGCCCCATGTGTATCCTGATCCTTATCAGCAACCCCACCACCTTGTCCCTGGTGACTTAGAAAAGAATTCACATTTATTGTAGGAGACCTGGGTTTGATCTCCGGGTTGGGAAGATCCCCTAGAGGAGGGCAAGGCCTCCTCTCTGATGAGGAATTCATATCACTAAACTATAACACTTTCAGAAGTAAGACATCTAACTTTTTGATGAAAAATTTCATAAATACATATTTTAAGAATTATTTTGAAAAGTTATACTGGTCTTAAAGATGCAGAACTTGGTGACAGAAAAAAGAAGAAAATACTACTTTTCTAAAAGTTCTAGGATTTACTGTAAATGCACTTTCACTTTTCTTTCAACCAAAGGAAAATGGAAAGCCTGCTGCTTGTCACAGTTCCCATTTCAGCAACAAAGTTACATGTCAGTTTACCGGAAGCACAAGATTTTCTGCCACTAAATGCTGAGATGTCTCATATGTTAATTTACGTGAAAATTTCTAAGATGCTGTCATTAATAATATATTTTTAAGAACCACACCAAAGATAATTTTACTAGACAGCATTTTGAGCAATTGTAGATGAAGCTTAAAGGCATATCACTCAAGCATACCTTAGAAAGTGTTATCCGTGGGAGGCTATGTTTACATGGTCCAAAATTATGGCTTTCCCCTTTCCAATTCAATCAAAAGATAAAATTTAGAGTAGAAAGTAGGTTGGAAATTTATTAGACTATCTTTGCTAAATAGCACTGATGACTGCTTTATTCCTAAGTACATGAATATTCATATATATATGTTCAAAAGTGAGCAGAACATAACTCATATGGGTCTGTTCTGTGCAATCCATGACAACATTCAATAAAATGTTATTTATGAATTTGTGTATTTATACATACACACAGACATATACATGCACATAGCTGAATTGTGTTCTATTGTGTTCTACATAAGTTCAGTTCAGTTCAGTCACTCAGTCGTGTCCAACTCTTTGTGACCCCATGAATCACAGCACACCAGCCCTCCCTGTCCATCACCAACTCCTGGAANAGCATCCAAGAAAAAATGGTGCAGGCCTGAGGTAGGCCCTGTTTCAATTCAGTTTAGCCACTCAGTCGTTTGGGACTCTTTGCAACCCCATGAACTGCAGCACGCCAGACCTTACTGTCCATCACCAACTCCCAGAGTGCGCCCAAACCCACGTCCATTGAGTCGGTGATGCCATCCAACCATCTCATCCCCTGTTTTCCCCTTGTCCTCCTGCCCTCAATCTTTCCCAGCATCAGGGTTTTTTCAAATGAGTCAGCTCTTCGCATTAGGTGGCCAAAGTATTGGAGTTTCAGCTTCAACATCAATCTTTCCAATGAAAACCCAGGACTGATTTCCTTTAGGATGGACCGACTAGATCTCCTTGCAGTCCAAGGGACTCTCAAGAGTCCTCTCCAACACCACAGTTCAAAAGCATCAATTCTTCAGTGCTCCTCTTTCTTAATAATCCAACTCTCACATCCATACATGACTACTGGAAAAACCATAACCTCGACTAGACAGACTTTTGTTGGCAAACTAATGCAGATTACATCATGTGAAATGGTGTGCCAGAAAAAGCACAAGCTGGAATCAAGATTGCAGGAGAAATATCAATAACCTCAGATACACAGATGACTCCACCCTTATGTCATAAAGTGAAGAGGAAGTGAAGAGCTTCTTGACGAAAGTGAAAGAGGAGAGTGAAAAAGTTGGCTTAAAATTCAACATTCAAAATACTAAGATCATGGCATCCAGTCCTATCTCTTTGTGACAAATAGATGGGGGAAAAATGGATAAAATGACAGGCTTTATTTTCTTTGGCTCCAAAATCACTGCAGATGGTGACTGCAATCATGAAATTGAAAGATGCTTGCTCCTTGAAAGAAAAGTTACGACCAACCTAGACAGCATATTAAAAAGCAGAGACATTACTTTGCCCACAAAGGTAACTCTAGTAAAAGCTATGATTTTTTCAGTAATCATGTATGGATGTGAGAGCTGGACCATAAAGAAAGCCAAATGATGAAGAATTTATGCTTTTGAAATGTGGTGCTGGTTGGAGAAGTCTCTTGAGAGTCCCTTGGACTGCAAGGAGATCAAACCAGTCAATCCAAAAAGAAATATATCCTGAATATTCATTGGAAGGACTAATGCTGAAGCTGAAACTCTAATACTTTGCTCACCTGAAGTGAAGGATTGACTCATTGGAAAAGACCCTGATGCTGCGAAAGACTGAAGGCAGGAGGAGAAGGGGATGACAGAGGATGGCATCACCGACTCGATGAACATGAGTTAGAGCAAGCTCCAGGAGTTGGTGATGAACAAGGAAGCCTGGTGTGCTGAAGTCCCTGGTTCACAAAGAGTCACACATGACAGAGTGACTGAACTGACCCAAACTGAACTAAGGGATGAGGCACTCTTCTTTCCAGAGAAGGTCCCTCACCACCTGAAGCTGGGTGATCTCTAGATTGAAAGATTGTAGGCCCCATGTGTATCCTGATCCTTATCAGCAACCCCACCACCTTGTCCCTGGTGACTTAGAAAAGAATTCACATTTATTGTAGGAGACCTGGGTTTGATCTCCGGGTTGGGAAGATCCCCTAGAGGAGGGCAAGGCCTCCTCTCTGATGAGGAATTCATATCACTAAACTATAACACTTTCAGAAGTAAGACATCTAACTTTTTGATGAAAAATTTCATAAATACATATTTTAAGAATTATTTTGAAAAGTTATACTGGTCTTAAAGATGCAGAACTTGGTGACAGAAAAAAGAAGAAAATACTACTTTTCTAAAAGTTCTAGGATTTACTGTAAATGCACTTTCACTTTTCTTTCAACCAAAGGAAAATGGAAAGCCTGCTGCTTGTCACAGTTCCCATTTCAGCAACAAAGTTACATGTCAGTTTACCGGAAGCACAAGATTTTCTGCCACTAAATGCTGAGATGTCTCATATGTTAATTTACGTGAAAATTTCTAAGATGCTGTCATTAATAATATATTTTTAAGAACCACACCAAAGATAATTTTACTAGACAGCATTTTGAGCAATTGTAGATGAAGCTTAAAGGCATATCACTCAAGCATACCTCAGAAAGTGTTATCCGTGGGAGGCTATGTTTACATGGTCCAAAATTATGGCTTTCCCCTTTCCAATTCAATCAAAAGATAAAATTTAGAGTAGAAAGTAGGTTGGAAATTTATTAGACTATCTTTGCTAAATAGCACTGATGACTGCTTTATTCCTAAGTACATGAATATTCATATATATATGTTCAAAAGTGAGCAGAACATAACTCATATGGGTCTGTTCTGTGCAATCCATGACAACATTCAAGAAAATGTTATTTATGAATTTGTGTATTTATACATACACACAGACATATACATGCACATAGCTGAATTGTGTTCTATTGTGTTCTACATAAGTTCAGTTCAGTTCAGTCACTCAGTCGTGTCCAACTCTTTGTGACCCCATGAATCACAGCACACCAGCCCTCCCTGTCCATCACCAACTCCTGGAATTCACTCAGACTCACATCCATCGAGTCAGTGATGCCATCCAGCCATCCCATCCTCTGTCATCCCCTTCTCCTCCTGCCCCCAATCCCTCCCAGCATCAGAGTCTTTTCCAATGTGTCAATTCTTTGCATGAGGTGGCCAAAGTACTGGAGTTTCAACTTTAGCATCATTCCTTCCAAAGAACACCCAGGGCTGATCTCCTTCGGAATGGACTGGTTGGATCTCTTTGCAGTCCAAGGGACTCTCAAGAGTCTTCTCCAACACCACAGTTCAAAAGCATCAATTCTTCAGCACTCAGCTTTCTTCACAGTCCAACTCTCACATCCATACATGACCACAGGAAAAACCATAGCCTTGACTAGATGGACCTTTGTTGGCAAAGTAATGTCTCTGTTTTTGAATATGCTATCTAGGTTGGTTATAACTTTCCTTTCAAGGAGTAAGCATCTTTTAATTTCATGGCTGCAGTCACCATCTTCAGTGATTTTGGAGCCGCCAAAAATAAAGTCTGACACTGTTTCCATGGTTTCCCCATATATCCCTTCTCGTTTTTCAAAATATTATAACCCAAAACATAATTAAAAAGAGCAAACGATATCACAGGTATTTATCATGATCTAGTACACACATGATTATCGTATGATACATGCTTTAAAAAGTGCATAAAAAGAACTCTGGGGACACACAAAGGAAGAAGCAAGAAAATAAACTGAGGTTGACACAAAACATTTCACAGGAGATGTGATATTTGGACAAGGCTTAGAAGAATTAGTAAATGTTGATTAATATAGAAGAGAAAGGCTAGTGTTCCTTTTAGAAAGAAGAGCCTGTGAGGGATAGCAGGCTCTCTACCATCTTGGTGGACAGTGTATGGCAGAGCAGAGTGGCCAGAGGTGCAGCATGGGCTCAAGAGCCCGTAATGTATCCACCAGACTAACAGGCCTCCGTCAAAGATTTACATCATTGAAGAAGTAGACTAGGGAGGTCATGATTGGTCACATGATCATGGGTTTCAGAAAAATGAATGGCAGTAGTGTAGAGCTGGGTTAATGCTGATGGACCTGAAAGAAGACCACTTAAGAATTCACACTCAATCCACAAAGTTGCTATGCTTACCATTCCTGTGATGTGCCACCACATTTGCTGATTTACTACTTAACCTTTTTCCCGTCATGTTTTTCAATGAAGTCTACTATACTTCCAACTTCTATCAGTATTTGAGTGATCTGCTACTTTTAGTTGCTCTTTTCCCCTTGTGCATTTTTTTGCCCTGGACTCACTTTATCTTTATCCTTCACCTTGTTTTTCAGAGTTTCTGGAGGATGAGCCTAGCAGGATGTGAGTTTAATGACATTCTACAACCAATAGTAGAATTTCATTAAATTTGTAAACCAAGGTGGCCTCACTACATTCGTATCTCAGTTTTTTGTCATCTCTAGTCATGTTTGGTTATGTTTTAGTTTAATTCCATTTGGGGCTACAAAATTCAAACACAAAACAGCAACTTAGAATAACCTCATTTTGTAAATTTGGAAAGTGAGTTTCTAAATTTTTTGAGGTTATGCCTCAAAACAATAGGACTACATGAGAAGCCCACTGAAACTAAATCTTTTGACTCTTCTCACAAAGACCATTTCTATGATAATCAAGTTTATTGGGTTTTCTGGAGAGTTATAGAGTTGAGGTGCCCAACCACAGAAGCTGACCATCCAGATAGATTTTTTCTTACTTTAGGAAAAAGCAGTGAGTCAGTCTGCATGTAAATGTCATCAAAAAGCCTCAAATGCAAATTATTCTCTTCTTAATAGAATATGGTGCTATCTCTAAAAGTGCTGAAATTAAAGGTCTCCATGTTCTCAGTCCAATTCATTAGTTAACCTTTATTTAGCAGCTGGCAGATGGAAGACTGCCAAAATAATAAACAGTCAATGTTTCTTTGTGTCTTCCAATATTCATAGCATTTGATGGTAGAGATTGGAGGAGACATCGTTATTTTATGCATCATTTTTGGGTAAAAGTAATAAAAGGCCACTGAATGGTTTCATACAAAGGATCTCTGACGGCTGTAGATCGTGTTGTGAAAGTGATATTTACCCAGTGCTGCAGATGGTTTGAAATGATAGGCTTTAGTTTGCCATTTGGAAGCACGATGACAAGTAGACTACTAAAGTTATTTTTGTATCAAAATGCTTGCATGCATCAGTAAGTGAAGAATTTGAACTTTAGAACATATTGATCTTAAAATACACAATGATCCAGTCATCGGTGAATTAGACAATCAGACCAATCTGTGTTCATAACAATCATACTCACTTGAAAAAAAATTATGTGACTAGAGGGTGAGAATCATTTAGAGCTAAATGGAAATAAAAATTGAGCATCTTCATAAATTTTGGTTCAAAGAGTCTCTGATTTTAAAGACACCTTTAAAGTCATCTGAGATTTCTGTTAGAGTTGGATTCATCTTGTCACACTATTCACTGAGAAATGCTTGTCTTTCCCATTCTGTCCTTTGCTGCCTCTGTATCCTCACTCTGTTAGTTTCAACTGTGACAGTGATAAAATCTTTCTGCAGACATTGCCCTGCAGAGCAGGACCACAGACCTCCCTCACAGTGGACATTGATTCGCTTTGGTGTTTATTTGACAATTATCAGATCTACTGTCTTAGCTAAGAGTGAGAATCCTTTAAGCAATCATTTAACCTTACCCTGGGCTTTCAGATCAGAACAACCTGCTTTTAGCTCACTGGGAATGAGCTTAAGTCCAAAAAAAGAACAAATAATCATGCACACATATTCATGGCAATGCATTTGTACCTTCTATTATGCATTCACCATTCTCACTGCTTTGACTGAAATTCTTAGAGTGAAATCATTGAAAGAAGCAGAAATTTTCCCATGTATCAATGTGATTTTATTCTGACTGGTTGGCTATTTTCACTTCAAAATATTTGAGTGGACCTTCAACTNTCCATACCACACACACAAACACGAGGAGGACAATTATAAAGATAAAAACAGGAAGATATGGAATTTGAAACAAGAACACAATAGGGAAACTCAATGAAACAAAAATACCTTTCTTCAAAAAAATCAGTAAAGTAGATTGAAAAGATCAATAAAGATGAACTGAGAGAAGATATGTATCAGCAATATCAGGATAGACAGGCTAACACTCCAAATATTGCAGTCATTAAAATGATGATAAGGGAGCACTGTAAAAACTCCTACATGGCCATAAAGTTGACAACTTAAGAAATTTGATACTGAGTGATATCTAACGTCTATCCCAAGAATGCAAGGCTAGTTTACCACCTGAAAACCAATCATTGCAATTCAGTGTGTCAAAAGAAAAAATACACACATTACATCCACATCCATATGTATATCTATATGTCTACACATGATCATATCAATCAACGCAGAAAGAGAATTTAACAAAGTCCAATACACACAAAAACTTCAGCAAATCGAGAATAGAGGAGACCTTCCGTTCAACAAACAGCATCTATGAAACTTATAGCTAACATTCAAAACAAATAATTTGTACAACTAAAAAATAAATTAGGTTAATTATCCTCAAATGTAAGAGAATTGAGAAAAACATGAAGAATTAGAAAAGATGTATACTCACCTTCATTATGTAATGATTTGAATCTACTTTATTATAACTTTGAGAGAGCCAATGCTTTACAATGTAACTACACATTATAGTGGGCCTTCCCAGGTAGCTCATAGTAATGAATTCACCTGCCAATGCATAAGACACTGGTTTGATCCCTGGGTCTGGAAGATCCTCTGGAGAAGGAAATGGAAACCCACTCCAGTACTCTTGTCTGGAAATTCCATGGGCAAAGGAGCCTAGTGGGTTGCCAAGAGTTGGACATGACTGAGTACACGTGTATACACACAGTATGGTGAATAAAACAGGCACCAGCCAAGATTAGCCATTAGTCAACTTCCCCACTTAAAGAACATCAGATAAAATGATTATCTTAAATTGTAAATTTCTAGTGAGGTTAAACTCAGTTGTGGAACATAATATCATGGCCATATAGTGTACATTGTTGTTTAAAATTTGTGGAAAGGAAAATAGGAAGTAAATAAAAAGAAAATTTAATGAATAGATTTGAATGCATGGACAGGAAAGAAACAGGTAGATAACTTGCTTTCCAATATGGAGAACTATATAACAACCTTATACAACATCCCAGTTCAGTATAAATGACCACAGAACATGAAGAGTATTATCACTGACACACTGAACAAAAGAAATTTGAGGCAGACATAGTCTCTGTTCCCGGGAAACTTCCACATGGGGACTTGCTATTAGGAGTCCCTTTCCCTGATAACTCAGCTGGTAAAGAATCTGCCTGCAATGTAGGAGACCGTGGTTTGATTTTTGGGTCAGGAAGATCTGTTGGACAAGGGATAGGCTACCCACTCCAGTAGGGCTTCCCTTGTGGCTCAGTTAGTAAAGAATCAGCCCACAATGTAGGAGACCTGGGTTCGATCCCTGGGTTGAGAAGATCCCCTGGAGAAGGGGAAGGCTACACACTCCAGCATTCTGGCCTGGAGAATTCCAGCAACTGTGTTAGTCCACGGGGTCACGAACAGTCAGACTCAATGAGTGACTTTCACTTATTTATTTACCTACTCTGGTATTCTTGGGCTTCCCTTGTGGCTCAGCTGGTAAAGAATCTGCCTGCAATGCAGGTGACCTGGGCTTGATCCCTGGATTGGGAAGACCCCCTGGAGAAAAGAAATCTTACCCACTCCAGTATTCTGACCTGGAGGGCTCCATGGACTGTATAATTCATTGGGTCACAAAGAGTCAGACATGACTAAGCGACTTTCACTTTCACTATTTCTCTTTAGATTTGAGTAAATGATGCAGTGGTAAAGAATCCACCTGCTAATGCCGGAGACACAAGAGCCACGGATTCTATCCCTGGGTTGAGAAGATCCCCTGGAGTAGGAAATGGTAGCCCATTCCAGTATTCTTGCCTGGAAATTTCCATGGAGAAAGGAGCCCAGCAAGTCACAGTCCATAAAGGCACAAAGAGTTGGACACAACTGAGCAACAAAGCACACACCCACAGGTGGCTCACACGCTAAGAACCCCAGGGAAGGAAGGGCTGCAAGGAGGGCGGGGCCCGGAAGCTGTCCCGAGAGCGAATGTGTGTGGTCTAGAAGGATGAGCTTCTTATGTCTGTGCGACCATAGAGAAGGCACTGGGACCCGAGGAAAGCTTATAAGAGAGGGCTTGACGATGCGGAAACAATTGTACTCCATAGCACAGAAAAAGTCCGAAAGATGACATATTGTAAGTACCTATGACAAGACAATCAACGTAACTATTTACATAACTGTATCCACAGAAGAGCAATTTCTACATTGACTCACACTTAAGACAAAGGAGAAAGGTTTTCCTTGCTTTTGTTTCCTCCTTTACAAGATATTCAAGATTGATTTTCCAAGAACGAAAAAAAAAGTCTACACAGCACCAAAACATTTTTATCAGAGAATATATTTTTTGGTGGGCTACAAAATCTTTGTTACCAAGAATTGCGGAATGTATTAGAAAAAAAAGAAAAATAAGTAATATTGATGAGTCAGCAAAATCTGCTTAATCTTTTTTTTTTTTTTCCAGAAAGCTGAATCTCTTTCTCGAGGTGAAGGAGATCTGAAGAGCGGGTAGCAGAAATTAGCCGAGGCTATGACACCCGCATTGATGTTGCTAAGGTCACTGGTATGGGTTCCTCTCCCCTTCAGGGCATAGGAACAATTACTCTTCCACCTGCCTGTGAGTATGTGGGATGATGTGACTAATTCCAGCCAATATCCTGTGAGTACGAATGGTGCATGTTTCTTCTAGACTGAGGTACTAATTGCTGTAAGACCCTGATGTTCTGACTCTTTCCCTGATTCCATATGCTGAGTGAACATGGAAATAGAGATCCACCCCCCTCCCCAGGCTCTTGCCAAACCACTACCTTTCATGAAAGAAAAAAATATTGAGAATTTGCATTTGCCATTAAAGCAAAATAAAAACTATCTTGACTAATAAAACAAACTCATTAATTAACATGAAATTTTTCAATATGTACTCAACTGTATGGCTCAGTGGATAAAGACTCCACCTGCAATGCAGGAGACACAGGAGACTCCAGTTCAGTCCCTGGGTCAGAGAGATCCCCTGGAGGAGAAAATGGCAACTTGTTCCAGTATACTCGCCTGGAGAATGCTATGGACAAAAGAGCCTGGAGGGATACAGTCTATGGGGTCGCAAAGAGTCAGACATGACTGACACCACTGAGCACAGCAGAGCACACGTACCCTTCCTAATAAAATGAGTTTTTCCTAGAGAAACATCTTTTGCACGGATAAAATTTTCTAACACTGATAGGTAATTAGGAGAGAAAACCAAAATAGATAATTATAACTGATCCCCACTTTAGCCTACGAAGTAGATTTTTCCTTATTTTGTGGTAATATTTCTTTTATTTTACAGATAAGAAAAACTGTGTACAGCAGTGTTAACAGAGATTTGTCAAAGTTTACATGGTTAATAAAGGATAAATTCATAACATAAACCCACACTGCATTTATTTTTTTCTTCCTGCACATATTGCCCCACAGCCTGTGGTTCTATAGAAGAAGAAATTCTCTAAGTGGACTTTACTTATTTTTACACATAATTTCTTTAAAAATAGAAGTATATCTTCCAGAGTTTTAAATCTTTAGGTAGTTTATCATGTAAACTATTTAAATAACTTTAGCAATTACTAAGTATATGCCAATGCAGATAAATAAATGTGCTCAGTCACTAAGGCTGGAGAAGGCAGTGGCACGCCACTCCAGTACTCTCGTCTGGAAAACCCCATGGACAGAGGAGCCTGGAAGGCTGCAGTCCATGGGGTCGCTGGGAGTCAGAAACAACTGAGCTACTTCCCTTTCACTTTTCACTTTCATGCATTGGAGAAGGAAATGGCAACCCACTCCAGTGTTCTTGCCTGGAGAATCCCAGGGATGGGGGAGCCTGGTGGGCTCCGTCTAAGGGGGTCACATAGAGTCGGACACGACTGAAGCGACTTAGCAGCGGCAGCAGCAGCAGCAGCACTGATTAAGGCATGTCAGCTGTTTGCAACCATATGGATATAGCCCACCAGGCTCCTCTGTCCGTGGGATTTTCCAGGTTAGAATATTGGAGTGGGTTGCCATTTCCTTCTGCATGCATCTTCCTGACACTTCTTGCTTTACCACTGAGCCACCGGAAAAGCCCAAGATGAATAAATACAAATAATAAATACAACAAATAAATCTCAAGATATATGTACACTGCACTTTAAAAGATTAAAATAAGATACAATGGTTTTGGTTTGTTTAGCCATCTTTAATTTTTAAAAATGTCAGTATCAAAAGCTCTCCATGACCCATACGTCAGATTGGACTATATGAAACTGCTGATATTTGACTCATTTGAATGATTCATCTGTTAACATAATAGGAAAAACATGGTTCCTGGGTTAAAAGAACTCTGAATTTTAATTTAACTTCAACATGTCTATTCACATGATTTGGGGCAAAAGTCTTGAAATCTGTAATTCTCAGTTTCCTCATCTCTATAACAGGATGATGATACTTATTTTAAAAGACTGATGTTAGGACCAAAAATTACATTTGCTTTTATTTTTCATGAAATGATTTACACTGTGCCTGCGTCACAGCAAGGCAAAAACTGAATTAGCGTGTTTTCAAATATGATTAACAGAAGAGGTAGTGTTTTAAAGCCCATTATTTGGGAACAGTCTTGGGAAGTTAATGACATGATGCATCACCTCAATTGTGTCAGGATAAAGTGAAAAAGTATCATCTCTCATGTATAATTGGCCCTCCATACTTTTTGCATATTTATTGTTCTTATGTGTTAATGATTTTTCAATAGACAATGATTAGACATAATCTCCTACTAGTGGTGATGTGTTTCTTCCTGCTCAGAAGAATATTTTCAATTAAATGCTTTTAAATGAACATTGGTAACTCTGTAGATGCAGAAGGTGAATAAGTTGGCCATATGAAGTTGTGAGAGCAATTTTTCCATTTAAATGAATGCAAAATAAAACACTTTTATCCTTCACCCAAACCCAGGAACATGAAAAATATATCATATGCTGAGGTTTTACTTTAATATTCAAGTTGAAGAGTTAGCATTTTAAGCTTTTTATTTTGTATTGGGGTATCGTTGATAATGCTGTGATAGTTTCAGGTGAATGGTAAAGGGACTCACCAATATATGTACATGTATCCATTTTCACCCAAATCGCCTCCCATCCAGGCTGCCACATAGCATAGAACAAAGTTCCCTGTGCTACACAGGAGGTTCTTGTTGGTTATCCATTTTCAATAAAGCAATGTATATATGTTCATCCCAAATGCTTTTTTTTAAAAGGAAGCAAAATCATTTTTGGAGCTTGGAGACATGAGAAAATCTCATGTTGATCATTAATTATGAGTCTTTGGGTGAGTCATTTATTCTTTGTGAGTCTCAGGGACCCTGTAACCCCCTATCCCCACCCCTCCAAAAAAAGGAAATTTTATTTGTATTTTTGTACAATAAATATTATTTTATTTATTTGAATTGCTCCTCCTTTCTTTATTGGTTTTGTAATTCTTTCTATTACATAGATATGCACAATGCTTATCTAAGTCTTTCATCAATTATAAGTTATTATACCAATATGTATGTTTTCAATTTTTCTGGACCCTGAAATTTTATCATATTGGTCTCAGTCGATATACAGTATGAAACTGCCAGTTTTATTTTCAGAGAAAACTGTTTGGCTGGTTTAATCTGATCATTTAACTCAACATTAAGAATAACACTAACAAAAGATATCCTTTTCATTATAGGGGACTGGAATGCAATAGTAGGAAGTCAAGAAACACCTGGAGTAAAAGGCAAATTTGGCCTTGGAATATGGAATGAAGCAGGGAAAAGGCTAATAGAGTTCTGCCAAAAGAATGCACTGGTCATAGAAAACACCCTCTTCCAACAACACAAGAGAAAACTCTACACATGGACTTCACCAGACAGCCAACACCAAAATCAGATTGATTATATTCTTTGCAGCCAAAATGGAGAAGCTCTATACAGGCAGCAAAAACAAGATCAGGAGCTGACTGTGGCTCAGATCTTGAGCTCCTTATTACCAAATTCAGAAATAAATTGAAGAAGTAGGGAAAACCACTAGACCATTCAGGTATGACCTAAATTATATCCCTTATGACTATACAGTGGAAGTGAGAAATAGATTTAAGGGGCTATATCTGATAAGAGGGTCTGATGAACTATGGATGGAGGTTCGTGACATTGTACAGGAGACAGAAATAAAGACCATCCCCCCAAAAAAAGAAATGCATAAAAGCAAAATGGCTGTCTGAGGAGGTCTTACAAATAGCTGTNGATAAGAGGGTCTGATGAACTATGGATGGAGGTTCGTGACATTGTACAGGAGACAGAAATAAAGACCATCCCCCCAAAAAAAGAAATGCATAAAAGCAAAATGGCTGTCTGAGGAGGTCTTACAAATAGCTGTGAAAAGAAGAGAAGTGAAAAAGGAGAAAAGGAAAGATATACCTATTTGAATGCAGAGTTCCAAAGAATAACAAGGAAAGATGAGAAAGCCTTCTTCAGCGATCAAGGCAAAGAAATAGAGGAAAACAATAGAATGGGAAAGACTAGAGATCTCTTCAAAAAAATTAGAGATGCCAAGGGAAAATTTCATGCAAAGATGGGCTCGATAAAAGACAGAAATTGTAGGTACCTAACCTACAAGCAGAAGATACTAATAGATGGCAAGAATACACAGAAGAACTGTACAGAAAAGATCTTCATGACCCAGATAATCACGATGGTGTGATCACTCACCNAGACAGCATATTGAAAAGCAGAGACGTTATTTTGTGAACAAAGGTCCAGATAGTCGAAGCTGTGGTTTTTCCAGTGGTCATGTATGGATGTGAGAGTTGGACTGTGAAGAAAGCTGAGCACCGAAGAATTTATGCTTTTGAACTGTGGTGTTGGAGAAGAACTCCTGGAGTAGCTCCAGGAGTTGGTGAAGTACAGGGAAGCCTGGCATGCTGCAGTCCATGGGGTAGCAGAATTGACTGAGCTACTGAACCAACTGATAACAAAATTTCATGGATGTGTTACTATTTCAAGAAAAAATATATTCTTGTTTCTAGATTTTGCTAGTTCTTGCAGCTTGGAAATTCCTCCTTCATCTTTTTATAATTGGCAAAAAATTCTCAACACTATGCTCTATGTTTTGTGTTTTTTTAAGTAAGAAAAAATGGTGATTTATTTTCTTTTTCTTAATTTTATGAGGTGATTGTGACAAGAGTCTTTCTGAAAAATAAGAATAAAAATATTGAGAAAAAGAAAGTCTATTTATATTTTAAATCTGATAGAAGAATTATCTTCCTGTTAAGTACTTGTTCATAACTATTATTATTGTTCATGTAATGGAATTTTAAAATCTGGTATAAAATTTAATTGGATTTGCTTTAAAAAATAATTCCCATTCTCCACGTTTTTGTATTATTCTAAACCAAATCACTTTTGCCAGCCTTAGTTATGGAATTCTTACATTCAGTTGGCTGCTTTTGATGTTTAGGAGATTATATTTGAATACTAAATTTTATCTGAGCTGTGAACTAATGGTACATATAAAAATATCCCACTGGACTAGTTCTGGATTTAGAAAAAGCATGTAATTTTACTCCCATTTTCTGCTGGCATTATTCAAATTACCATATTAAATAGACAAAGCAGTAAATTTTTAGTTGAGTTTTTATATTTCAGCAAACCTAAAGAAGGAATTTCAGGGGATGATGATAAAAACCAGGCTTGAATTCCACTCAGACTTCCAAATATTCTTCAGAAAAATTCCTTGGCAAGCAGTAGCATGGCATTTTGTGTCTTTTTAATGATTCAGAAGACAGGCTGACAAGTCTCAGACACACCATGTGAAAGGTCTCCATTGCAAATAAAATGCAAGCAGGGATAAGCAGGAATCTAGTCTTCTAGCATTTTCTGCCCTCAACAATCATTCTGGGATCTGATGTGGCCAAAAGATATTTTGGTATAAATGAGGAATAATAAACCCTATTTTCCACTACATTTACTTCTTGGAAAAAAAAAAAAAAAACCACACTTTTTTTGTGTATTGCTACTGCATTCAAAATCACTCTCTTTACATCTTTTATGATGCAAAAGTTTGTAATTACACCATAGACATCATGACACAGCAAAATAAACAAGAAACCAGAAAAAGCAGGGCTCACCAGGTCCTACTGGTGGAAACCAAAAGCTCTGACATGCAGATAGAGAATTCTAAATAAATTACAAAGAAGGTTTCCTAAAGGCCAGTAGTACATCACTTCAAAGGAAATCTAGCAGGGTCCTTTCAGGACTTTTATTTGTTAATTCTGATAGTGAAAGATTCCACATTTTCTATAAATGTGTAATTGTCTTAATGTTCTAAATATTAATACTTTGTTTTAACAAATGAAATGCTCTACATGAAACAAAAATTGCTTGGCAGGAAAGCGATGAATGAAAGAGGTGTATGGCTCCCATATAGTCACATCTTCTATTTTTGGAGCACTAAGGCACCTAATGCTAATGATGAAAACATTATATTTTATGTATACATGTCCTGTGTACTCCAGACCCATGAATCCAAGTGCCTAAATGGTCTTGTCTCAGACTAAACATCCAAAATCAAATTTCCAGTTTTGCTATGCTAGCCATCATTCCCAGTGGTTCTCTGCCTATTATGTGTCACACTTCTACTCAATTGCATATAACACATGCACAAATCTAAGGATAAATATTGGCAACTTTCTCCCCCTACTTTCTTTATAAAACTGTTAAGTTTGACTGGTACCTTTCACATACTTCTTTAGTTTTTTAATCTATTTTATTGAAGTATAATTGGTTTGCAATGCTCTGTTAATTTCTGGTATACAGCAAAATGACTCAATTATCTATCTATCTATCTATCTATCTATCTATATATGCACACACACACATATATAATGTTATTATATATATATATAATAGTTTGCATCTGCTAATCCTGAACTCCCAGTCCATCCATCCCCTCTCATACCTATGGACAGCCATAAGTCTGTTCTCTATGTCTGTGAGTTTGTTTCTGCTTCATTTGTGTCATATTTCAGATTCCCTATATATAAGTGATATCATACGGCATTTGCCCTTCTCCATCTGCCTTACTTCACTTAGTATGATAATCTCTAGGTCAGACACATCTTAAATTAGTTTCCTGCCCACATTCCTGTATCCAGCTATCTTGGGCTTAGCTATGTCCATCAGATTAAGCTCTCAAATTGAGTGTCAGATGCCCTACTTGATGACTCCAAATCAGTAGGACCCACTTTTATTCCCTACCATAGTATCCTATTTGGTTCGTTTCTTATGCTTATCACAATCTATAGTCATTTTCTTACATTTTCAATTATATTGTTCATACTTTGCAAGTTACATAAAGCCAAAGACCTTGTCCATTTTGTATATCAAATCTGAAGCCTCATGCAGTTTGTGCACAATAATGCTTTTTGAAAAAATAAGAGTATTGTCTCTCTTCATCCATGTTTTGCTCCCCAAATCCTCTAATGCATTATAGGCAGTTATTATTTAATGAACATATTGATCATGTTGCCATTCTTATTGCTTTTGATACTATATGTTGGGTTTTCCATCTGTCAAAAACATTGAAACTAACAATAAATGAAACTTCACCAAAGACATTTTTGTGCCCTCTACATCTTAGCTAAATTAGGACCTTCCTCCCTTCCCCATCCACTGCATGGCACTTTGAATTGACTCTTCAAAGTAATGATCTGAGATGTCAGTCTACAAGGACTCTGACCTTCTCAGTCTGTCCTCATTCACTGAGGGAAGAGACTATAATAGGCTTGGCCATCACCAGTCTCATTGCAACAAACTCCATGCCAGCCATGTAGGTATGTAGGTAGCCATGTAGGTAGCCATCCATTTGGATGATTGTTGGAAATGAATTTAAGACATTTTAGTAGAACATCATATAGGTATTTTTCCCTCTGGAGTTAAATATTCATTTTTTAATTTAAGTATTCATTTTTAAAGATACCTGACTACATGGAAACCAAATATTTGCTGCACTCAGGAACAAATTCTACCTACTATTATCAATTAGTTTTTCAGGTCAAATTGCTCACTTTTTCTTTTTATGATTTTTTTCTCAATCATGTTACTGATTTTTTAATTGTGTTTTCTTATCAAGGTTTAGCTAATTTACAATATTCTATTAGTTTTAAGTGTACAGCAGAGTGATTCATTTATATATACATATATATGTATATATATATATTCATTTTCAGATTTTTCCATTATATGTTATTACAAAATATTGAGTTTAGTTTCCTCTGTTATACAGTAGGTCCTTATTGTTTACCTATCTTATGTATAGTAGTGTGTATTTAGGGGCTTTCCAGGTGGCTCAGTGGTAAAGAATTTACCTACCAATGCAGAAGACACAGGAGATGCAAGGAAGATCCCCTGGAGAAGGAAATGGCGACCCACTGCAGTATTCATGTCTGGAAAATCCCATGAACAGAGGAGCCTGCCGGGCTACAATCCATGGGGTTGCAGAGTCGTACACAACTTACTGACAACAGTGTTGTCAGTAACACACAGTGTATATGTTAATCCCAAACTCTTAATTTACCTTTGCCTGCCTACCTGCTCCACTATCTCCTTTGATAGCCATAGTTTGTTTCCTATGTCTTCAAATTACTTACTTTTGATGTTTCTGTGATATCTGTGGGTCTCCTCCTGAGAAAATTCTCATAATGAGAATCACTATAATTTCTATTATACTAAGAATTCTACTAAGAATTTACTAAGATTCTAAGAATACTAATTCTAATACTAATTCTAAGTATACTAAGTATTCTACTAAGAATCACTTATAATTCTATCACTTACAAATGTTTCTAAATATTGTACTTTATAAATGCATTTTCTCTTTCTGTTCCTACATTTACTCTCTTGGGTAGGTATAACCTCTATTTTAGAGATGAGGAGTTTGATTCTTTTTTTTTCTTTTTTTTTCACTTTACAATATTATATTGGTTTTGCCATACATCAGATTCTTAAATTGAAGCAAACTGGGATTGGGAAACATGTAGGTGTGACTTAATTTCTAAATGTTGTTCTATCTCTTTACAATTTCTGGAATTAGACTAGGTAGTTAGAAAAGCAAGTTATTTGAAAGTTGTAAACCACCACATATGGATGGAAATATGTTACAGTTAATCATCTGTCTTGGTTTGCTCACATCCAGGTCTATTTTACACAGCTTCCCTGTCCTTGTTATCCTGCATGGGTAAATTTAAAGGAAGTTGGGTCTGAAGATGGTACCTTTATTTTGGAAATGTGGTGTGCCCTAGGGTCTCTACACCAAGTCTTCACATAGGCAAGTAACTGGCTGGGAAACATCCTACCATTCCAGAAGCCTCACAGACCCCTTTGTGGCAGTGGTGGTTTAGTTGCCAAGTCCTGTCCAACACTTGCAACCCCATGGACAGCCCGTCAGGCTCCTCTGTCCATGGGATTCTCCAGGCAAGAATACTGCAGTAGGTTGCCATTTCCTTCTCCAGGGGATCTTCCCAACCCAAGAATCGAACCCAGGTCTCCTGCATTGCAGGGAGAAGATTTACTGGCTGAGCTATGAGGGAAGCCCACAGATCCCTTTGTACAGGAGATAAAATGAAATATCAAAGAGGACACGACAGATTGACCTCAGGTGTATAAATTTGTTATGTGGAAAGCCTATGCCTATGGAAGAACATATTTAAAAGCCAGGCAGCTCTTACTTGGAAAATCCCATGGGTGGAGGAGCTTGGTAGGCTGCAGTCCATGCGGTCGCTAAGAGTTGGACATGACTGAGCGACCTCATTTTCACTTTTCACTTTCATGCATTGGAGAAGGAAATGGCAACACACTCCAGTGTTCTTGCCTTTAGAATCCCAGGGACGGGGGAGCCTGGTGGGCTGCTATCTATAAGTTGCAGTGTTGGACACGACTGAAGTGACTTAGCAGTAGCAATAGCAGCAACGGTCTACTCGCCAATGTAATCCCATTTGCAGGGTGAATAAAGAGGAACCTTTGGAACTGTTGGCAAAGGTCAGTGAACTTCAGCTCCATGAGACAGGTTTAACTCCTTCTATGGTTAATCTTTGGTATCAGTTTCACTGGGCCATAGATTTCCCAGGTTAAACACTATTTCTGGATGTGTCTGTTAGAAATTTTCCTCATGAGATCAGCATCTGAATCCATCAGTTTTATAAAGGAGATTACCCTCCCCAACGTGGGTAGCCATTAACCCCATCTGATGAGGTCCTGAATAAAGGGAGAGGTGGAGAAAGGGAGGATTCACCCTCCTCCAGCCTACCTCCTGAGCTGGAACATCTTCTACTCTTGGAACAGGATTTACACCATTGGCTCCCTTGTTCCCAGGTCTTCAGGTTCAGATTGGAATTACACCACTAGATTTTCTGCGTCTTCAGTTTACAGATAGCGATTCTGAGACTTCTCAAACTCCTTAATAGTTTGAGCCAAATCTTCATCATCAATACATGTATACAGTGTGTGTGCGTGTATGTGCATGTGCATGTATATGCTGTGCTGTGCTGTGCTTAGTCACTTAGCCTTGTCTGATTCTTTGCAGCCCCATGGACTGTAGCCCACCAGGCGCCTTTGTCCATGGGCATTCTCCAGGCAAGAATACTAGTGTAGGTTATCATGCCCTCCTCCAGGGGATCTTCCCAACCCAGAGTTCAAACCCAGGTCTCCTGCAATGCAGGTAGATTCTTTATCATCTGAGCCACCAGCGAGGCCTTGTGTGTGTCTGTGTGTGTGTGTGTGTGTGTGTGTGTGTGTGTGTGTGTAATGCACATACACAATATATATATGCAATATGTATATAATTATATTTGCTTTTCTTTCCAGGGATGTGAATAATTGGCTATCTCACATAAAATATAGAAGCTCTTCATCCATCCACTCTGTTATGTGCTCTGTGCTGGTAGCTGGAATACACTGATGAATTCAATGTCGTCTGAGCCTTCCAGGAACTCATAGTCCCAGGAAGGAGAGAGATGGGGCAAGCACAGCACCAGGATGAAATGGGCAACAGCCAGAAGAGCATCAGAAGGTGCTAAAAGAATAAGGAGGTAGGACATCTGGTGCCTCACAGAAGACTTGGAGGATGGGTTCGATGAAATACAGTCTTGAAGAAGAAGAACATTTAACCATATTGAGAAGAAGGAAAGCTCATCTTGGCTGAGCAGTTTATGTCTGAAGGCCTACCTGCATATAAGCATAGCTCATTCAAGGAACTTCAAATAGTTCAAAGATGGTGAAGCAGAAGGAGAGATAAAGATGGGTCAACATATGAAGGCCCTTTTATTCACTTGTGTAGAATTTGTCTGAAAATCAAAGGCAAGGAAAATATCAGAACTGATGGGAATCACAATTGGCTCCAGACTACCTGTGTGTGATCAACATTGACAGCTGGGAAGACTTTCCTTAGGAGGGTTCACCAACTCTGTGACCCATGAAGCAGAAGGTCATGCTGGTCCAGACTCAGTCTTGTAGGAGCCTAGGAAGCAAAGACAAGGAGTCAGGGGAGTTCAGATATTGGTCAAGGGATGATCAAAAGGATAGTCAATTGTAAGTTTTTGGAAGAGGAAAAAACTACAAGAAGGAATAAATTAATGAATTATAAATGGTGATGGGAAGAAGGTACTTGCCTTGAGAAAAAAGAAGAGTTACGGTGAAAACAAATGAATGAGTGTCAAGTCTAGGAAGTTAAGCTCTATTACTTTCTTAAAGTTGAATTTCAGATGCATATGGAATTGAAATAATTTTTTCTTGTGTTAGGATTCCATACTATCATGGTATTTAATTCCATATATTTCACATGCAATAAAGCAAAAAGACAATAAGAAATGTGTTATGTTCCTGGAATGTACAACTTCCATTATTCTGGCTGGACGCTGATTCATCTTCAAACCCTAAAATGTCATCCTGCAGCCTGAAAGCTGTTTGATAAACAGCTAGGATTTGAGGATGAATATTAAGCAAAGGTCTTGTGCGTTGCTCATATTCTTCGACAGCTTGCACAAATTTCACTTTCTGTCAGGTCATTTAAACTGTGGACAGTGAATTATTTGTAGATCCTAATCACCGAAGATTATCTCCCTTTTTAAGATAACTTCTATTGTTAGCCATTTGAATCAATGTTAACTAGTTAAAATAGAAAATGAATACCTGATTAATATCTGTTGCTTAATTAACAATGTTCTCATTTGTGGTGATTCTTGTTCACCATTGAGCTATCAGTGAAGCATTGTTTCCATACCTTTGTTTTATCTCATTCCTTTCATTTTCTTTGCCATACAACTTCCAAGTTCTATTGAAATTTCTTTGGCAGTATTGCAATAACTCTTTTCTTTTGGGTAGAAAAAGTTCCCCACCAAAAGAAGGTGGTGGATGTTTTATGCTAAAATAACATTGGAAGACTCTGGGTTAAACTCTGTTAATCAAGCAACTTTTTAAAGTTCATTTTGGACTTCCAGAGTCATTCAAAACTATGCTTTCCAAAATTATTTTGTTCTGTTCCTTTTTCAGTGAGTTCTGGTGGGGCTAGAATTCCCTGAGGATATCCCCTTGAAAATTCCAGTTCTAAATGTTATGTCTGCCTTGACCTTTTCCTCACATCTGCTGACTAGTTACCTCACTTCCAAAACATGTTTGGTTTCTCACTGACTGTAGAAAAATGATGATACTGTGGAGTAGGCATCCATAATTTGACACAGGCTCACTCCTATTCTACAACATTCCAATACATACCCTGCTGTTTGGACATGGTAGTCAGTGTTCAAAGACTCCATCCTATTTCCATAATCCTGCATTCCATTTTTGTTGTTGTTGTTGTTGGGAACACCTTTCTCACCTACGTATACTCAGTCTTTCATTCATGGCACAAGAAATACTTTTATTTAAGGACACAATTTCTTACCACCTTATAAAAACAGTCTATTTTTTTATTATTATTATGTACTATACAGTCTCTGGTGGCTCAGATGGTAAAGCATCTGTCTACAACACGGGAGACCTGGGTTCCATCCCTGGGTCGGAAAGATTCACTGGAGAAGGAAATGGCAATCCACTCCAGTACTATTGCCTGGAAAATCCCATGGACAGAGGAGTCTGGTAGGCTACAGTCAATGGGGTCGCAAAGAGTCAAACACACCTGAGTGACTTCACTTTCCTTTATACAGTCTCTAAATGTCCCTTGTTCCTTTCCCAACATCTTCTAGAAATTCACTTTCATCACCACAAATCTCTTCACATTTCAGAGGCTTCCACTTTTATTCCCTCTGGTTAATTTTTTTTTTTTAACCTCTTTGCTTCCATCATACTTGGAGCATCATCCTTAACTGCATTTAGTCTCACCTGAAATACCTCTGCTTCTAAGAGGCCCTCTTTTACCAACATCTATATAGCTTTTTAGTTGTGCTGGTGAAGACTCTTGAGAATCCCTTAGAAAACAAAGAGATCAAACCAGTCAGTCCTAAAAGAAATCAACCGAATATTCATTGAAATGACTGATGCTGAAACTGGAGCTCCAATACTTTGGTCCCCTGGTGTGAAAAGGCAACTCATTGGAAAAGACCTGATCCTGGGAAAGATTGAGGGCAGGAGGTGAACAGTGTGACAGAAGATGAGATGGTTGGATGGCATCATGAACTCAAAGAACATGAATTTGCACAAGCTCCAGGAGATGGTGAAGGACAGGAGCCTGGCATGGTGCACTTCATGGAGTTGCAAAGAATCAGATACAACTTAGCAAGTGAACAATAACAGGCTATATTGAATATTCTTTCTATCCCTCTCTCTCAAATATTTCCTTCACCTTTATTAATAGCATGACATTTTATTTATTGATTTATTGTCTCTCCTACCATAATGTAAACTCTATGAATGAAAGGACTTGGACTCTTCTGTTCATTGTGGTTTTCTGTGATCTCTCCACCAAATATACTGTAAAGTGAAAGAATTAATTCAAGAAACTACAACTTAGAAAAAGTAGAAATTACTCTACTAGACTTCCCCTATTCTCTGTTGCTTTAGAGTATAGACAGGGAAGGAAAGAGAGAAAGAGAAAGAGAGACACAGAAAAAGACAGAGAGAGAGAAAGTGATATAGGTCGATAGAACTTTAGAAATCGTGATGGGCATTTGATGACGTTCTTGCTTCTTGATATCTACTAAATCTATTCTAGTAATAGCACCTCATTCCTGTTTTGCATTTCTTTCCCACTATATTCATTGTTGGTAGGACTATCAGTCAAACTGGTCTGCCTCAACAAAGGCATGATATGGGCATTGGAACCAAATCATATCAATTTGATTTCATCTCTCAAGGGATTTTTAGTCTTGAAGAGAGTGATATCTGGAATAAAAAAGAAATTGTTTGATCTGATTTATCCCGGTAATGGGAACTCCTGGGATTCTGACCTACTCAATTCTCAGCTTTAATTGAAATTTGTGAATTTCATAAGTTAATTAGTATTTTACTAATCTAACTATAGATAGTTTTTGTCACTTATTAACATGCAATCCCTCTGGTTGTTTATATGTTTTGCTATCATGCATGTGTCTTCTTGCATGACAGAGAACTTCAAGACTGCTAAGTGCTGTCTTCATTTTTGAAGATATTCTACTCCTTTCTACCCAGTGAGGTACACAACAAGTTCATAATAACTTTGTGAACAAGAATTGTTAAAAAGTCACTGGTCACATATGTATTATTTATTTACATTTAAAATACAAAGAAAGAAATTCTAAGGAAGACCTCTAAATTTCAAACTAAATAATTCTGAAACAAAGTAGTCTTTATTGATTGAAGAAGTGGTAAAATCCTTACAGTATGTAAAAGCAAGTAAGATTTGCATTAAATTTTTAATTCTAAGTCACAGTAAACATCACATTTCTTTCTTGATCAAAAGTTCTTAAATGGGGACTTTTAAATATGGGGGAAAGACATCAAAATCATGAGATATACATGGGTACATGATAAATTAAACTAACTTATCCAAAGACGATGTTTTCAGCACAATTCTTGCACATAAAAACTGTATAATGGGCAAAGTAAGTAAACCACTTGGTGTCAGCTTCCCTGGCTGCAACTATTTTCCATAATATTACCTACCTAAATAAATGATATTGTGGAATAAATGACATAAAATGCAGGCAAAGTCCTGACCAGAAGTCTAGATATGCAATAAGGAAAGTTTTATTAATAGCGAATTTGTGTATACAAGGTATATGATAGAGCAGAAGTACCGTGCTCAATTTCTGACAATTCTACAGATTAACACTTTTTTTTGATGGATGTTTAACATCAGTTTTTAAAATATTAATAGTTTAGATGTCAAGTACCTAGAAAGCTTTTAGTGTTCTTTAGTACATTAGAGAAATTACTCAATTTCATATCACATTAACTTTGTTCCCCCCTCAGTGCTTCCAATTCCATGAATTTATGATGGAATTAATGTTGTTCTTGGATTGTATTTTATTTGTTATGTGGTTAAAGAGGTTATGGGCATCAAAAAGTTCACAAAACAGAATATGGGATTGCTTAACTCACATTGTGATTCAGATAAAAATATATTCCATTATTCTTTAATCCTTAAACATAATCATACTTTCATATAAATCCCATCATCTCAGAATGTTCCAAATTACGGTTCTAAAGTGAACTTGATATCAGAAAAGTGTGTATAGATGCCTGAAAATTTCACATTTGGTAGCCATTTTTTATGTAATTTCTACTCTAAATGTAGTCTTGAAATTCTTAAAAATGTTGTCTTGAAATTCTTAAAAATGTTTTGGGCAATTCTAAGTTGCATAGTCTTAAAAATATAAATAGATCATGAAAAAGCATACCTCAAAATTCAGGTCTTCTTTATTGAAGTCTTTGTTTCCAAGGATGTAGCCACAGAGTTATATTGCTGTTTCTCCTTCGAATAGAAACCAAACTCTTTTATTTAAATTTCAGAAGGAAGTTGAAAAGACAAAAAAAAAAAAAAAGGTTAAAACCAACTAAGCCCAAGAGAGCAGAAGATTTGACTAGCAATAGACCTTGAGCCCCATTATATGCTCATTATAATACATTAGATAAATGACACAACCACCAGTGCCAGGACAGTTAGCAGTTGCCATGACAACAATAGGAAAAGACCAAACAAAGACTGAAAAGAAGTGTTGCATGAGTTCCAGGTCTAAACCACACCCTTCTCCTCAGATAAGTCATAAATATTCCTCTCACTCTTTCCAAATACCTCCCTTTGACAAAGACCCTTCTATATATTTGGTGTCTCTTCCTAAACTAGGTTAAGAAGTCGATTTATGAACTAGATTCCCATTTCTCCACTCCTTCACTTCACTTCACTTCACTTCAGTCACTCAGTCGTGTCTGACTCATTGTGACCCCATGAATCACAGCACTCCAGGACTCCTTGTCCATCACCAACTTCCAGAGTTCATCCAAACTCATGTCCATCGAGTCAGTGATGCCATCCAGCCATCTCATCCTCTGTTGTCCCTTTCTCTTCCTGCCCTCAAAGTTTCCTAGCTTCAGGGTCTTTTCAAATGAGTCAGCTCTTCACATCAGGTGGCCAAAGTATTGGAATTTGAGCTTCAACATCAGTCCTTCCAACGAACACCTAGAACTAATCTCCTTTAGGATAGACTGGTTGGATCTCCTTGCAGTCCAAGGGACTCTTGAGAGTCTTCTCCAACACCACAGTTCAAAAGCATCAGTTCTTTGGCGCTCAGCTTTCTTCACAGTCGAACTCTCACATCCATACATGCACTGGAAAAACAAGCCTTGACTAGATGGACATTTGTTGGCAAAGTAATGTCTCTGCTTTTGAATATGCTATCTAGGTTGCACATAACTTTCCTTCCATGGAGTAAGCGTCTTTTAATTGCATGGCTGCAGTCACCATCTGCAGTGACTTTGGAGCCCCGAAAAATAAAGTCAGCTACTGTTTCCACTGTTTCCCCATCTATTTCCCATGATGTGATGGGAGCGGATGCCATGATCTCAGTTTTCTGAATGTTGAGCTTTAAGCCAACTTTTTCACTCTCTCCTTTCACTTTCATCAAGAGGCTCTTTAGTTTTTCTTAGCCTTTGAATAAAGCTTGCACTGTTCCAGTCTCAGCATTGGTTTTGTTATTGGCTGGCGTTTTTATCTGATGGGAAAAAGAAGCTCCCAAGACAAGGTGTCTCAGCTCAGGTTAGGACCTCAGTGTAGGTCTGGTTAACCAGTTTGGTAACAAATTTATTACAGTGGTTTGATTGTATTTTCTGTGGAACATTTAATTGCATATGATTAACAATTAACAGAAGCAGCCAAAAGGAGCTATCCCACATCCAAGAAGCAGTGGCTGCATGGGTACAGGAGGGCCAAGAGGAGCTAATCCACGTTCAAGGTTAGGAGGGGCGACTTGTCCAAGGTGGCTGTGATTTGCTGGAGCAGCCATGAAGAGATACCCCACATCCAAGGTAAGAGAAACCCAAGTAAGATGGCAAGTGTTGCAAGAGGGCATTAGAGAGCAGACACACTGAAACCATAATCTCAGAAAACTAGCCAATCTGATCACATGGAACACAACCTTATCTTACTCAATGAAACTAAGCCATGCCATGTTGGCCACCCAACACAGATGGGTCATGGTGGAGAGGTCTGACAGAATGTGGTCCACATGAGAAGGGAATGGCAAATCGTTTCAATATTCTTGCTTTGAGAATCCCGTGAACAGTATGAAAAGGCAAAATGATAAGATACTGAAAGAGGAATTCCCCAGATCAGTAGGCACCCAATATTATACTGGAGACCATTGGGGAAATAACTCCAGAAAGAATGAAGGGATGGAGGGAATGAAGGTATCCACAATACCCAGTTGTGGATGTGACTGGTGATACAAGCAAGGTCTGATATTGTAAAGAGCAACACTGCATAGGAACTTGGAATCCATGAATCAAGGCAAATTGGAAGTGGTCAAACAGGAGATGGCAAGAGTGAACATTGACATTCTAGGAATGAGCTAACTAAGATGGGCTGGAATGGATGAATTTAACTCAGATGACCTTTATATTTACTACTGTGGGCAGGAATCCTTTAGAAGAAATGGAGTAGCCATCATGGTCAACAAAAGAGTCCAAAATGTAGTACTTGGATGCAATCTCAAAAATGACAGAATGATCTCTGTTCATTTCCAAGGCAAACCATTCAATATCACAGTAATCCAAGTCTATGCCCCAACCAGTAACACTGAAGAAGCTGAAGTTGAACAGTTCTATAAAGACCTACAAGACCTTTTAGAACTAACACCCAAAAAAGATGTCCTTTTCATTATAGGGGACTGTAATGCAAAAGTAGGAAGTCAAGAAACACCTGGGATAACAGGCAAATTTGGCCTTGGAATACAGAATGAAGCAGGGCAAAGGCTAACAGAGTTTTGCCAAGAAAATGCACTGGTCATAGCAAACACCCTCTTCCAACAACACAAGAGAAGACTCTACACATGGACATCACCAGATGGTCAACACCGAAATCAGATTGATTATATTCTATGCAGCCAAAGATGGAGAAGCTCTATACAGTCAGCAAAAATAAGACCAGGAGCTGTCTGTGGCTCAGATCTTGAACTCCTTATTGCCAAATTCAGACATAAATTGAAGAAGGTAGGGAAAACCACTAGACCATTCAGATATGACCTAAATCAAATCCCTTATGATTATACAGTG
>SJYW01028467.1:450230-496629 GCA_006410735.1 Raphicerus campestris | reverse complement strand
TTATATTTACTACTGTGGGCAGGAATCCTTTAGAAGAAATGGAGTAGCCATCATGGTCAACAAAAGAGTCCAAAATGTAGTACTTGGATGCAATCTCAAAAATGACAGAATGATCTCTGTTCATTTCCAAGGCAAACCATTCAATATCACAGTAATCCAAGTCTATGCCCCAACCAGTAACACTGAAGAAGCTGAAGTTGAACAGTTCTATGAAGACCTACAAGACCTTTTAGAACTAACACCCAAAAAAGATGTCCTTCTCATTATAGGGGACTGTAATGCAAAAGTAGGAAGTCAAGAAACACTTGGGATAACAGGCAAATTTGGCCTTGGAATACAGAATGAAGCAGGGCAAAGGCTAACAGAGTTTTGCCAAGAAAATGCACTGGTCATAGCAAACACCCTCTTCCAACAACACAAGAGAAGACTCTACACATGGACATCACCAGATGGTCAATACCGAAATCAGATTGATTATATTCTATGCAGCCAAAGATGGAGAAGCTCTATACAGTCAGCAAAAATAAGACCAGGAGCTGTCTGTGGCTCAGATCTTGAACTCCTTATTGCCAAATTCAGACATAAATTGAAGAAGGTAGGGAAAACCACTAGACCATTCAGATATGACCTAAATCAAATCCCTTATGATTATACAGTGGGATTGAGAAATAGATATAAAGGACTAGATCTCATAGACAGAGTGCCAGATGAACTATGGACAGAGGTTCGTGACATTGTACAGGAGACAGGGATTAAGACCATCCCCAAGAAAAAGTGATCCTCAGTGATCAATGCAAAGAAATAGAAGAAAAAAATAGAATGGGAAAGACTAGAGATCTCCTCAAAAATTAGATATACCAAGGGAACATTTCATGCAAAGATGGACTCAATAAAGGACAGAAATGGTATGGAGCTAGCAGAAGCAGAAGATATTAAGAAGAGGTGGCAAGAATACATGGAAGAACTGTACAAAAAAGATCTTCAAGACCCAGATAATCATGATGGTGTGATCACTCACCTTGAGCCAGACATCCTGGAATGTGAAGTCAAGTGGGCCTTAGGAAGCATCACTACGAACAAACTAGTGGAGATGATGGAATACCAGTTGAGCTATTTCATATCCTCAAAGATGATGCTGTGAAAGTGCTGTGTTCATTATGCCAGCAAATTTGGAAAATTCAGCAGTGGCCAATGGACTGGAAAATGTCAGTTTTCTTTCCAGTCCCAAAGAAACTCAATGCCAAAGAATGCTCAAACTACTGCACAATTGCACTCATCTCACATGCTAGTAAAGTAATGCTTAAAATTCTCCAAGCCAGGCTCAGCAGTACATGAACCATGAAATTCCAGATGTTCAAGCTAGTTTTAGAAAAGGCAGAAGAACCAGAGATCAAATTGCCAACATCAACTGGATCATCGAAAAAGCAAGAGAGTTCCAGAAAAATATCTATTTCTGCTTTATTGACTGTGCCAAAGCTTTTGACTGTGTGGATCACGATAAACTGTGGGAAATTCTGAAAAAGACAGGAATACCAAACCACATGACCTGCCTCTTGAGAAACCTGTAAGCAGGTTAGGAAGCATCAGTTAGAACTGGACATGGAACAAAAAACAGGTTCCAAATAGGAAAAGGAGTGCATCAAGGCTGTATATTGTCACCCTGCTTATTTAACTTACATGCAGAATACATTATGAGAAACGCTGGGCTGGAAGGAGCACAAGCTGGAATCAAGATTGCCGGGAGAAATATCAATAACCTCAGATATGCAGATGACACCACCTTTATGGCAGAAAGTGAAGAGGACCTAAAAAGCCTCCTGATGAAAGTGAAAGAGGAGATTGAAAAAGTTGGCTTAAAGCTCAGCATTCAGAATACTAAGATCATGGCATCTGGTCCCATCACTTCATGACAAATAGATGGGAAAACAATGGAAACAGTGTCATACTTTATTTTGGGGGGCTCCAAAATCACTCAGATGGTGACTGGAGCCATGAAATTAAAAGACAGTTACTCCTTAGAAGGAAAGTTATGACCAACCTAGATAACATATTCAAAAGCAGAGACATTACTTTTCCAACAAAGGTCTGTCTAGTCAAGACTATGGCTTTTCCAGTAGTTATGTATGTATGTAAGAGTTGGACTGTGAAGAAAGCTGAGCACCGAAGAACTGTTGCTTGTGTTGGAGAAGACTCTTGAGAGTCCCTTGGACTACGAGGAGATCCAACCAGTCCATTCTANAATGTCAGTTTTCTTTCCAGTCCCAAAGAAAGTCAATGCCAAAGAATGCTCAAACTACTGCACAATTGCACTCATCTCACATGCTAGTAAAGTAATGCTTAAAATTCTCCAAGCCAGGCTCAGCAGTACATGAACCATGAAATTCCAGATGTTCAAGCTAGTTTTAGAAAAGGCAGAAGAACCAGAGATCAAATTGCCAACATCAACTGGATCATCGAAAAAGCAAGAGAGTTCCAGAAAAATATCTATTTCTGCTTTATTGACTGTGCCAAAGCTTTTGACTGTGTGGATCACGATAAACTGTGGGAAATTCTGAAAAAGACAGGAATACCAAACCACATGACCTGCCTCTTGAGAAACCTGTAAGCAGGTTAGGAAGCATCAGTTAGAACTGGACATGGAACAAAAAACAGGTTCCAAATAGGAAAAGGAGTGCATCAAGGCTGTATATTGTCACCCTGCTTATTTAACTTACATGCAGAATACATTATGAGAAACGCTGGGCTGGAAGGAGCACAAGCTGGAATCAAGATTGCCGGGAGAAATATCAATAACCTCAGATATGCAGATGACACCACCTTTATGGCAGAAAGTGAAGAGGACCTAAAAAGCCTCCTGATGAAAGTGAAAGAGGAGATTGAAAAAGTTGGCTTAAAGCTCAGCATTCAGAATACTAAGATCATGGCATCTGGTCCCATCACTTCATGACAAATAGATGGGAAAACAATGGAAACAGTGTCATACTTTATTTTGGGGGGCTCCAAAATCACTCAGATGGTGACTGGAGCCATGAAATTAAAAGACAGTTACTCCTTAGAAGGAAAGTTATGACCAACCTAGATAACATATTCAAAAGCAGAGACATTACTTTTCCAACAAAGGTCTGTCTAGTCAAGACTATGGCTTTTCCAGTAGTTATGTATGTATGTAAGAGTTGGACTGTGAAGAAAGCTGAGCACCGAAGAACTGTTGCTTGTGTTGGAGAAGACTCTTGAGAGTCCCTTGGACTACGAGGAGATCCAACCAGTCCATTCTAAAGGAGATCAGTCCTGGGTGTTCATTGAAAGGACTGATGCTAAAGCTGAAACTCCAGTACTTTGGCCACCTGATGTGAAGAGCTGACTCATTGCAAAAGACTCTGATGCTGGTTGGGATTGGGGGGCAAGAGGAGACGGGAATGACAGAGGATGAGATAGTTGGATGGTATCACCAACACAATGGACATAACTTTGGATAAACTCTGGGAGCTGGTGATGGACAGGGAGGCCTGGCATGCTGCGATTCATGCAGTCGCAATGAGTCGGGCATGACTGAATGACTGAACAATTGTGAAAATATGATAATAGTTGTCTTTGGGAGAAAATATCAGGTTCATGTCTCTAATAAATATAAGCATGTTTGCTTTGGAAAATTCCACCTTCATCTCACACAATTAGCGTTTGTTCCAACACCTTGTCTTCCATCTATGATGAGTACCCCATTCTCAGTCAATTAGACCACTGCTCTTGTTTGCTCCAACACCTTGCCTTCCATCTGTGATGAATACCCCTTCCTCAGTCATTGAGACCACTGCTCCTGGCTTCAAACCTAGCAGTGTATGTGTATCACAGCATTAATTCCCAAATCATCTATATTCAGTAAATCTTTTACTTCATTAATTATTGCCTCAAAATCTGTTTCACATTGTCTATTCCTTTTTTTTCCCCAGAAACCCAATTTTTTAATAGATCCTTCAACCATTCCCCAGATTCAGACCATTTTTACACCTTATACTTTGCATTTATCACAAGACTATTACCAGATATTTTCTACCAACATGCCTTCTGCTCAAAATGGCACAACTCAAAATCATTCCAACCAGATTCACCCCCTTCTGATCATGGAAATCTAGACTCTAAATGCCGTGACCCCCAGATCTTCACTCCACTCCCCCCACTACACAGAGCTTAACCTCAGGAAGACAGGACTGAGTGGGTCCTGGCAACATGTGAGCCATCAGCCCTCCCCTCCACATGCTGCTCTTTCTAAACTCCCACTTGTCCAATCATCTGACCTCCCTCCCAGATAAGCCAAAATCTACCCATCTTATATATCTTACTTCTTTACCTATCTTTGCAATTATTTAGTTAGATCATGGAAAAACATCTTTACACTAAAATTCATTTTTTCCCAAACTTTTAGCATTTTATTTTGTATTGTTGTTGTTTTTCAGTTGCTCAGTCATGTCCCAATCTTTGCAAACCCATGGAGTGCAACACACCAGGTTTCCCTGTCCTTCACCATCTTCTGGAGTTTGCTCAAACTCATGTCCATTGAGTTGATGATGTCATCCAACCATCTAATTCTTTGTCATCCCATTCTCTTCCTGCCAATCTTTTCCAGCATCAGGGTCTTTTCCAGTGAGTCAGCTCTTCCCATCAGGTAGCCAAATATTAGAGCTTCAGCTTCAGCATCAGTCCTTTCCAACGTGTATTCAGGGTTGATTTCTTTTAGGATTGACTATTTTGATCTCCTGCTGTCCAAGTGACTCTAAAGAGTATTCTCCAGCACCACAGATTAAAAGCATCAATTCTTTGGCACTCAGCCTTCTTTATGGTCCAACTATCACATCCATACATGACTACTAGAAAAACCATAGCTTTGAATATACAGACCTATGTTGGAAAAGTGATGTCTCTACCTTTGAATACACTGTCTAGGTTTGCTCTAGCTTTTCTTCAAAGGAACAAGTGTCTTTTAAATTCATGGCTGCAGTCACTGTCTGCAGTGATTTTGGAGCCCAAGAAAATAAAATCTGTCACCATTTCCATTTCTCTCCCATCTATTTGCCATCAAGTGACAGGGCCAGATGCCATGATCTTATTCAATATCACAATAATCCAAAAATCTATGAATAGTTTTATGAAAACCTACAAGACCTTCTAGAACTAACACTAAAAAAAATGTCCTTTTCATCACAGGGGACTAGAATATGAAAGTAGGAAGTCAAGAAACACCTGGACTAATATGCAAGTTAGGCCTTGGAGTACAGATGAAGCAGTGCAAAGGCTAACAGAGTCTTGCCAAAAAAAACACACTGGTCAAAGGAAACACCCTCTTCCAACAACATAAGAGACGACTCTATACATGGGCATCAGCAGGTGGTCAACACCGAAATCAGATTTATTATATTTTTTGCAACCAAAGAGGGAAAAATAAGACCAGGAGCTGGCTATGGCTCAGATCATGAGCTCTTTATTACAAAATTCAGACTTAAATTGAAGAAAGTAAGGAAAACCACTAGACGATTCAGATATGACCTAAATCAAATCCCTTATGATTACACAGTGGTAATAACAAATAGATTCAAGGGATTAGATCTGATAGACAGAAGTGCCTGAAGAATTATAGACAGAGGTTTATGACATTGTACAAGTGACACTGATCAAAACCGTCCCCAAGAAAAAGAAATGCAGCAGGGCAAAATGTTGAGGTCTGAGAAGGCCTTACGAATAGCTATGAAATGAAGAGAAGTTAAAGGCAAAGGAGAAAAGGAAAGACATACCCATCTGAATTCAGAGTTCCAAAGAATAGCAAGAAGAAGTAAGAAAGCCTTCTTAAGTGAACAATACATAGAAATAGAGGAAACAATAGAATGAGAAAGACTAGAGAGCGCCTCAAGAAAAGTAGAGATACAAAGGGAACATTTCATGCAAAGTGGTCACAACAAAGGGCAGAAATGACCTAACAGGAGCAGAAGATTTTAAGAAGACATGGAAAGAATACATAGAAGAACTATACAGAAAGATTCTTAATGACCTAGATAACCATGAAGATGTGGTCAATCACTTAGAGGCAGATAAGCCAGAGTGTGAAGTGAAATGGGCCTTAGGAAGCATAACACGAACAAAGCTATTGGAGGTGATGGAATTCTAGCTGAGTTATCTCAAATCCTAAAAGATGATGCTGTTAAAGTGCTGCACTCAATGTGCCAGCAAATTTGAATAGCTCAGCAGTGTCCACAGGACTGGAAAAGTTCAACTTTCATTCCAGTCCCAAAGAAGAGCAATGCCAAAGAATGTTCAACTACTGCAAACTAATACTCAAAATCCTTCAAGCTAAGTTTCAATAATACATGAACCAAGAACTTCCACATGTATAAGCTGGAATTAGAAAAGGAAGAGGAACCAGAGATCAAATTGCCAACATCCATTGGATCATAGATAAACAAAGGGATTCAAGGAAAACATCTATCTTTGATTCATTGACTATGCTAAAGCCTTTGACTGTGTGGATCATGACAAACTGGAAAATTCTTCAAGAAATGGGAATACCAGACCACCTTATCTGCCTCCTGAGAAACCTGTGTGCAGATCAAGAGGCAACGGTTAGAACTAGACGTGGAACAATTTTGTATTGAGGTTTAGCCAGTTAACAATGCTGTAGTAGTTTCAGGTGAACATCCAAAGGACTCAGCCATGTATATACCTGTATCCATTCTCTCTCAAACTCCACTCCCACACAGACTACCTCATAGCATTGAGCAAAGTTCTGTATGTTATACAGGAGGTCCTCGTTGATTATCTATTTTAAATATAGCAATGTGTACACGATCTTCCCAAAGTCCCTAACTATCCATTCCTCCTGCAACCATAAGATGGTCTGAATGTATACATGACTTCAAACAATGATATCAAGAATTCCCTGGTTGATAAGTCATCTTTTAGCATGTGCATGCACCTCTGTTTTCTTCATTATCAAAATGTTAGGACCGAGTAGGCATTGTGTGCTAGTTTGTTCTTTTCTCATTCATACACTCACAATTTCCCAGCAGTCTTGTGAATTGATTTGTGGCTATTTATTTAATGACAACTGTGTGACCAAAAAAATGGGCTTCCTTGGCTGAGATGGTAAAGAACCTGCCTGCAACCCGGGAGACCTGGATTTTATCCTTGGGTTGGGAAGATCCCCTGGATAGGGCATGACAACCCACTCCAGTATTCTTTCCAGGAGAATCCCCATGGACAGAGTAGCCTAGCAGATTACAGTTGATGAAGTAGCAAAGAGTTGGACAGGATCAGTTGACTAAGAGTAGGAAATAGCATAGGTGTGACAAAATGTATAGTATCTGCTTTAAAAAAGAAAAATCATTTTTCCAAGTGAATAGTAGATAGCACTACATATGGCTGCTGGAAGGTTATAGTGCAATTAATATTTCTAGGCAAAAGAAGAAAAGCAGTCATTTCTTTTTCTAACCTCCAAATTGAAGACTTTTATTGTTGTTCAAAGACTGTTAATGATTTGAAGTTTTCACAAATATTTCACACAAATATTGAAAATTAAACTAACCAATACATGACAACAAATTGACCTGAAATCATATCATCACATATTTCTATTTTTAGATGAAAGTGGTTTACAAATTTTGAGAAAAGTTGAGAAATTTTAAATTCTGATTATTTCTTGTTTTCTACTTTTTAAATATATGTCTCTAACTTGTTTCAGTTCCCTGGGTTGCTGACTTGATTGTGTATTATTTCTGTGAATAATTACTATGCAATTTATATTGTCTTGTCCCCTCCCCTCCAAAAGACATAATTAGACTTTTCATCAATTACAGCCTTGTATGAGATTTCATGAGGCTTTAGTTGTCTCCATTCATTTGGTTACATAACACAGAGGGGTCCTTGTATGCTATGTTGTTCTACCCCATAAAATTTCAAATTATAGTCTTCATCCATCATATTAATAGTCCAATTAAGAGTACACAGCATGCTGTGGTTCCACCTGATTTGCCTCTCCTAGTAAACAGTCTAGTTAGACTCATAATATTTAGATTTTGGGGAAAACTAGATCTAAACTTGTAGGTTCACTCTTAGTAAGGTCAAATATAGTGTTTCCAGGCAGCAAGATATAGATACCAGTATGTCATATCAGTACTGCATCTCACACAGGCAGAAACCTGTAACAAAGTCTTCTCAGCCAATTTGAAACCAATTCATTGCCCAGTGCTAATTATAAACTATTAAAGATGTGATATTTTCCAAAACCCTCTCATGAGGGTTTTGATAGCGCCACTAGTCAATTGATTAAAATACTACCACTTGTCTACATGACATAGTTTCAATGTAAGATGTTTTGCATTATTAGGCAATGAAGAAGTAGTCTTCACAAAGCTGGAGTTTAATCTAAGTAATGAGCAACATTAATCAAAGTCCAACAGGACTAATCAGGCTTCAGACAATGCAACCATTTAAAAAGTTTCCTAATGAGTGTTTCAAGTGCAAGTGAATGATTTTATTCTTAGGTAAAATATCACTATTCATGAGCACTCACTGGAAACTTTAAACCCTAGTAGGAAAGCCACTGCTGTAGCCTTCTATAATTACCTGTAAAAACTTCTTCAACAATGGTCAGGAATTGAATATATTTGCATAATATGCGATTGCAATGCTCAGTGGTTTTCCAAGTAATGCATCACTTGTCAAGCCTCATCTTAGGTTAGCATAATGTTTTTCTCTAGCCACTGAAGGGGGCTAAGACTATTTCACATTACTTTTCTGTGTTTAGCACAGAACAAACAAAGAGAAATGGCAAGTTCCAAACAAATTATGTAAACTTTGACTAAAATGGCAGAATAATAATAAAGTGAGAGATGAGGAGTGATTGTGTCCATGCCTTTGCCTGACTATTATTTCCTCACTCTTTTTCTCACCACTGTAGTAGGTATAACAATGCCACCCCCCTCATGCCCCACCCTGTCAACCACCAACCACAAAGATGTCCCTGGGACCTGAGAATATGCTACCTTTAATGACAAAAGAGACTTTCCAGGTGTGATTAAATTAAGGATCTTGAGACAGTGTAATTATCCTCAGTTATCCAGGTGGGTCAAGTGTAATCAACAGGGTCTTTATTAGAGGGACAGAGGAAGATCAAAGTGAAAACGATTTGAAGTTGCTACACTACTGGCTGAATGTGGAGGGTGTGCTCACTAGTCAAAGAAGGAAGGAGTCTCTAGGAGCTGGAAAAGACAAGAAATGAGAGTCTCCCCTGGAGACTTCAGAGGAATGCAGCTCTGATTTTAGCCCAGTCAGAATCAGCTTAGACTTCTAACCTTGGGACAGTAAGATAATAAATGTGTGTTGCTTTAAGCCACACGATTGAATAACAATTTGTTACAGCAGCCAGAGGAAGCTATTAGCAATAATACCACCCACATTGCATCTACCTTCTATTCCTGTACATTATCCGTCTGAATGTCTCTCATGCATCTCAGAAAATCCACTTTTTATTAGACTAGAGTCTAGTTACGACCAATCTAGATAGCATATTCAAAAGCAGAGACATTACTTTGCCAACTAAGGTCCGTCTAGTCAAGGCTATGGTTTTTCCTGTGGTCATGTATGGATGTGAGAGTTGGACTGTGAAGAAGGCTGAGCACCAAAGAATTGATGCTTGTGAACTGTGGTGTTGGAGAAGACTCTTGAGAGTCCCTTGGACTGCAAGGAGATCCATTCCATTCCAGTCCATTCCAAAGGAGATCAGCCCTGGGATTTCTTTGGAAGGAATGATGCTAAAGCTGAAACTCCAGTACTTTGGCCACCTCATGTGAAGATTTGACACATTGGAAAAGACTTTGATGCTGAGAGGGATTGGGGGCAGGAGGAGAAGGGGACGACAGAGGATGAGATGGCTGGATGGCATCACTGACTCGATGGACATGAATCTGAGTGAACTCCAGGAGCTGGTGATGGACAGGGAGGCCTGGCATGCTGTGATTCATGGGGTCGCAAAGAGTCGGACGTGACTGAGCGACTGAACTGAACTGAACTGAACTGAACTGAACTGAATGTCTAGAATGGAGTAGGAAATGGCAACCCACTCCAGTATTCTTCCTGGAGAATTCCATGGACAAAGGAGCCTGGTGGGTTATAGTCCATGGGGTTGCATGTGTATGACTAAGTACACATGCGTGATATCCCTCAACTGTCTTCCTTAAACAGATATTAGCAGGCACTTTAAGGTACTCAGCACTCTGTTAATTTGAGGAGGCTTGGTTGGTCAAGTGTTCAGGACTTAGGAGAAATCTCTTCTTGCTGGGGTGTCATCAATCACTTTATTGATAGCAATTATTGCTATAATTTTTACTGTTATCCTTTTCTTTAAATTGAAAAGTCTTTGTTATTCACAGACATTGCAAAAAAACCTTTTCTTTCAAAATGAGTAGTTTTTAAGAGACAAATGCCTCAATTTAGTGTTCTCGACATCCCTACATTCTGTTGTCCATTGCATTTTCACTGTATGTTATAAATACAGACGTTTCCAAAACTAGAAATTACACAGTCTGATAAAGGAGTTCAGGTCTATCTTTTTTTCTGCACAATCCAGTCTATGTTAACTGATAGTAAATTCAGTTTAGGAGATGTTCTGATTATTTTCTATAGGCAGGAAATTTATTTGAAACTGAGAATCTGGGAACCTTGATTATAACAAAAATGGCCACATTAGGTATATTTCTTTAATCATACATCTGGAGCCATTCTCATCCCAGTCTCTTGCCCTTTCTTCCAGTGTTTTCAATAACCATACATGGCAAAATGTTTAAGATCATGAAAATGCTTTTGATTTATACTTGCTCAGTCAGAGATCTGTCAAAGGTACATATGAATTCAGTAACTGATGATTTTTAAATCAATGACTACTCTTCCACATCCTAGAGAAGTTGATTAGACATCACTGTGTCCCTGCTCAAGCTCTAAGAAGATACTTTTCTTAACAAATAAAGGGAACTGCTTACGAAGGCTACTAGAGCCCCTGATGTAGGCCATCTGTCATGACTGCACTCATACTCCATCCATATGGCTCCTATTCCAACAGCAAGAGCCATTTTACAGTAATTATCCCCATTATATAAAATTTTTCCTAGGATTTTACTTGGATGAAAACAGTGATTCAAAATACTGAGTTAGTCATTAATTCCTGGCTCTGTACCTTCTGGGCTTGTAAAGGAACTGTACTTCAGAAGCTCCTGGAGGTCCTGCACACTGAGACCATGAGTTCTAGCCAATAAGTCTGAGAGCATTTTCTGGCTTGAGGACTGTTTCCCTCAAATGTGTTGACTGACCATGCCCAGGATGATACCCGACACATCAGCCAGAGTATCTGAGTGACCGAATAAGCAAAATTCCTTTGGCTGACAAAAGAAGGACAATAAGTATGAAGAATAAATGAATCCTTATTGTTTTGACCCACTGATGTTTTCAAGTTGTTTGTTACCATAGCATAACCTTGCTTGTTTTGATACATATGCCTATATAATGATGTACACACAAACAGAAGAAAGTGAGCGTGATAGCAAGAATGAAATAGTACGTTTAGTGAGAACTCAAGAAATGGAAATAAGCAAATATTCAAGAAAGAGAAGAGGTGCAAACCCCTGTTCATCTCTCCTTGTACATTCCAGAAATATAGTCCCCACCTCTTTATGTATAATGATCCATCTCAACTACAAAATATACCAAGAATGCCTAAGTTATAGTAGATGTGCTTTTCATTCATTTATTGAGAAAATAAGCGGGCACAAAATGCCTATTATGAATTTAAAAGTACATCACATATTTTTATTTCTAAATAACTTTTTCTGCATGTAAATACATTTAAGGATATTAGAAAATATAAATAGATATATATGAAAGGCACTATTCAGTCTTCCAGAAGATGCTTGGTATGTTTATAGTTTAAGCCACTGGCTTCATTTTTATTGTGTACTGAGAATATTTGACCCTCACTGTTCCAATAAAAGGGTCACACCACTTAATTACTAGCGGTCTAAGAGCACTCTGTCCCAAGCAGCATAAAGTAACTCTCTTCGTGTATTTGGTTCTCAATGTGACCCCTCCCCTGGGACTTAGGTTTATTAAAAGTCTAATTATTTCCCTTAATATCAGCATTTGGCTATTCCCTAACTACTTCCTCGGGGGCATGTTCCTGTCAAAAATCTTCTAAACAAATCTGCTGCTGCCTTTATGTCCATCATCAAGAGCAGAAACTCAGAACATGTTTTGAGATACTTCATCAGTTTTCTTGTCCAGCAGTTGGCATGATAAAATAAAGATGCCACTTAGGGAACTTAACTAGTGACAGAAGCCACATTTCCTAAGTTTCAACTTCCACTGGTCAATATTCTCAGGTCCCCAGAGAAAGACAGACAAACAGTAACCAAACTCATAAGACACATACTGCAGAAATGAGGAGAGTGTTTATTGATTTACTGTTAGAAATGAGGCTACCAGGAATTCTGGAGTGCTCAAATCTATTATTCAACATGAACTTTCCCTACTTTGGAGACAACTCATAGTCAAGGCGGTGGTTTGGAAGCCAACTATAAATGGATAAGGTATAAATTGTACAATAATAAAGACCCATATTATCAGTTGCAATAAATTCATCTGCTTAAAAAGATAAACTAAACTGAACTAAACTGGAAAAGACAGATGAATAAGGTGCCCACATTTCCAAATTCCTGAAGAAGAGTGGGCAGTTGATGCCCTTCTTTTTAGGCTCCATACACATCTCTCTTTTTCTGTGAACATAATTCTTATTCAAAGACAGTTGCAAGACAGCTAAATCTATACATAAATCTTAACTTGATCTTAAATTTACTTGTTTTTTATTTAACATAAATGTCTGTTTGGGGCACTAATGACAGCATCATCATATTCAACATCATACATGCATGTTGGAAATGTTAGTGACATATGTTTAAGCTTCAGAATCTTAGATAACTTGGCTTATTTATATATATTTTCAGGAAACATTTTGCCACTCCTTTTCTCTCTGTGGAGTGCAAATGTCCTTCTAAGAGAGCACTCCTTTATTCAGCTTTGAATTCAAGTTCAAATTTCACTAGGCCAAAAATATGCATGTTTTGCACACTGCAAATGCTAAATAAAGGTTTGTTATTTTAACTTGAATTGGGAGAGTGATGTCATCAAAGTCAAGAACAACTCTTNATTCCATTCCAGTCCATTCCAAAGGAGATCAGCCCTGGGATTTCTTTGGAAGGAATGATGCTAAAGCTGAAACTCCAGTACTTTGGCCACCTCATGTGAAGATTTGACACATTGGAAAAGACTTTGATGCTGAGAGGGATTGGGGGCAGGAGGAGAAGGGGACGACAGAGGATGAGATGGCTGGATGGCATCACTGACTCGATGGACATGAATCTGAGTGAACTCCAGGAGCTGGTGATGGACAGGGAGGCCTGGCATGCTGTGATTCATGGGGTCGCAAAGAGTCGGACGTGACTGAGCGACTGAACTGAACTGAACTGAACTGAACTGAACTGAATGTCTAGAATGGAGTAGGAAATGGCAACCCACTCCAGTATTCTTCCTGGAGAATTCCATGGACAAAGGAGCCTGGTGGGTTATAGTCCATGGGGTTGCATGTGTATGACTAAGTACACATGCGTGATATCCCTCAACTGTCTTCCTTAAACAGATATTAGCAGGCACTTTAAGGTACTCAGCACTCTGTTAATTTGAGGAGGCTTGGTTGGTCAAGTGTTCAGGACTTAGGAGAAATCTCTTCTTGCTGGGGTGTCATCAATCACTTTATTGATAGCAATTATTGCTATAATTTTTACTGTTATCCTTTTCTTTAAATTGAAAAGTCTTTGTTATTCACAGACATTGCAAAAAAAACTTTTCTTTCAAAATGAGTAGTTTTTAAGAGACAAATGCCTCAATTTAGTGTTCTCGACATCCCTACATTCTGTTGTCCATTGCATTTTCACTGTATGTTATAAATACAGACGTTTCCAAAACTAGAAATTACACAGTCTGATAAAGGAGTTCAGGTCTATCTTTTTTTCTGCACAATCCAGTCTATGTTAACTGATAGTAAATTCAGTTTAGGAGATGTTCTGATTATTTTCTATAGGCAGGAAATTTATTTGAAACTGAGAATCTGGGAACCTTGATTATAACAAAAATGGCCACATTAGGTATATTTCTTTAATCATACATCTGGAGCCATTCTCATCCCAGTCTCTTGCCCTTTCTTCCAGTGTTTTCAATAACCATACATGGCAAAATGTTTAAGATCATGAAAATGCTTTTGATTTATACTTGCTCAGTCAGAGATCTGTCAAAGGTACATATGAATTCAGTAACTGATGATTTTTAAATCAATGACTACTCTTCCACATCCTAGAGAAGTTGATTAGACATCACTGTGTCCCTGCTCAAGCTCTAAGTAGATACTTTTCTTAACAAATAAAGGGAACTGCTTACGAAGGCTACTAGAGCCCCTGATGTAGGCCATCTGTCATGACTGCACTCATACTCCATCCATATGGCTCCTATTCCAACAGCAAGAGCCATTTTACAGTAATTATCCCCATTATATAAAATTTTTCCTAGGATTTTACTTGGATGAAAACAGTGATTCAAAATACTGAGTTAGTCATTAATTCCTGGCTCTGTACCTTCTGGGCTTGTAAAGGAACTGTACTTCAGAAGCTCCTGGAGGTCCTGCACACTGAGACCATGAGTTCTAGCCAATAAGTCTGAGAGCATTTTCTGGCTTGAGGACTGTTTCCCTCAAATGTGTTGACTGACCATGCCCAGGATGATACCCGACACATCAGCCAGAGTATCTGAGTGACCGAATAAGCAAAATTCCTTTGGCTGACAAAAGAAGGACAATAAGTATGAAGAATAAATGAATCCTTATTGTTTTGACCCACTGATGTTTTCAAGTTGTTTGTTACCATAGCATAACCTTGCTTGTTTTGATACATATGCCTATATAATGATGTACACACAAACAGAAGAAAGTGAGCGTGATAGCAAGAATGAAATGGTACGTTTAGTGAGAACTCAAGAAATGGAAACAAGCAAATATTCAAGAAAGAGAAGAGGTGCAAACCCCTGTTCATCTCTCCTTGTACATTCCAGAAATATAGTCCCCACCTCTTTATGTATAATGATCCATCTCAACTACAAAATATACCAAGAATGCCTAAGTTATAGTAGATGTGCTTTTCATTCATTTATTGAGAAAATAAGTGGGCACAAAATGCCTATTATGAATTTAAAAGTACATCACATATTTTTATTTCTAAATAACTTTTTCTGCATGTAAATACATTTAAGGATATTAGAAAATATAAATAGATATATATGAAAGGCACTATTCAGTCTTCCAGAAGATGCTTGGTATGTTTATAGTTTAAGCCACTGGCTTCATTTTTATTGTGTACTGAGAATATTTGACCCTCACTGTTCCAATAAAAGGGTCACACCACTTAATTACTAGCGGTCTAAGAGCACTCTGTCCCAAGCAGCATAAAGTAACTCTCTTCGTGTATTTGGTTCTCAATGTGACCCCTCCCCTGGGACTTAGGTTTATTAAAAGTCTAATTATTTCCCTTAATATCAGCATTTGGCTATTCCCTAACTACTTCCTCGGGGGCATGTTCCTGTCAAAAATCTTCTAAACAAATCTGCTGCTGCCTTTATGTCCATCATCAAGAGCAGAAACTCAGAACATGTTTTGAGATACTTCATCAGTTTTCTTGTCCAGCAGTTGGCATGATAAAATAAAGATGCCACTTAGGGAACTTAACTAGTGACAGAAGCCACATTTCCTAAGTTTCAACTTCCACTGGTCAATATTCTCAGGTCCCCAGAGTAAGACAGACAAACAGTAACCAAACTCATAAGACACATACTGCAGAAATGAGGAGAGTGTTTATTGATTTACTGTTAGAAATGAGGCTACCAGGAATTCTAGAATGCTCAAATCTATTATTCAACATGAACTTTCCCTACTTTGGAGACAACTCATAGTCAAGGCGGTGGTTTGGAAGCCAATTATAAATGGATAAGGTATAAATTGCACAATAATAAAGACCCATATTATCAGTTGCAATAAATTCATCTGCTTAAAAAGATAAACTAAACTGAACTAAACTGGAAAAGACAGATGAATAAGGTGCCCACATTTCCAAATTCCTGAAGAAGAGTGGGCAGTTGATGCCCTTCTTTTTAGGCTCCATACACATCTCTCTTTTTCTGTGAACATAATTCTTATTCAAAGACAGTTGCAAGACAGCTAAATCTATACATAAATCTTAACTTGATCTTAAATTTACTTGTTTTTTATTTAACATAAATGTCTGTTTGGGGCACTAATGACAGCATCATCATATTCAACATCATACATGCATGTTGGAAGTGTTAGTGACATATGTTTAAGCTTCAGAATCTTAGATAACTTGGTTTATTTATATATATTTTCAGGAAACATTTTGCCACTCCTTTTCTCTCTGTGGAGTGCAAATGTCCTTCTAAGAGAGCACTCCTTTATTCAGCTTTGAATTCAAGTTCAAATTTCACTAGGCCAAAAATATGCATGTTTTGCACACTGCAAATGCTAAATAAAGGTTTGTTATTTTAACTTGAATTGGGAGAGTGATGTCATCAAAGTCAAGAACAACTCTTTTGGCAGTCACTCACAGAAAACTGCCTTCATGGAGATCCAGGAATCCAGTAGAAAAATTCCATCAGCTACTAAAGGAAAAATAATAATAATAATAATAATAAATAGTGAATGCTGTGAAGACAATAGAAGAACAGTCTCTCTGCACCTTTACAGCCCTTCCCATAGGAGGTTAGTGCCAAGACACTGTTTGGATCAGAATTTCTCTCCTAGAGAAAAAGAAAGTATAGAATGAGAAGTCGGTTTTTCCAGGTGTGTAGATGCTCCAAAAGAGACCCAATCTTTCTTGTCTATCCAGAAAGCCAAGGTGAACTCTATGGCTAAGAGGTGGGGAGTGACTGAAAGAATAACATTCAGGACTCTCAAAGGGAATCAGTTCAGTTTAGTTCAGTCTCTCAGTCGTGTCCAACTCTTTGTGACCCCATGAATTGCAGCACACCAGGCCTCCCTGTCCATCACCAACTCCTGGAGTTCACCCAAACTCACGTCCATCGAGTCGGTGATGCCATCCAGCCATCTCATCCTCTGTCGTCCCCTTCTCCTTCTGCCCCCAATCCTTCTCAGCATCAGAGTCTTTTCCAATGAGTCAACTCTTCACATGAGGTGGCCAAAGTACTGGAGTTTCAGCTTTAGCATTATTCCTTCCAAAGAACACCCAAGACTGATCTCCTTTAGAATGGACTGGTTAGATCTCCTTGCAGTCCAAGGGATTCTCAAGAGTCTTCTCCAACACCACAGTTCAAAAGCATCAATTCTTCAGGGTTCAGCTTTCTTCACAGTCCAACTCTCAAAGGGATACAAATCTCATCTATGCCATGGATTTTTATTAAGAAGCCTACCCATGAACCACTGAGGATGCCTGACCTTTTTAAGTTTTTAAGTGGAAGTTGCTCAGTCATATCTGACCCTTTGCCACCTCATGGACTGAATTCTCCAGGCAAAAATACTGGAGTGGGTAGCCACTTCCTTCTCCAGGGGATCTTCCCAACCCAAGGATTAAACCCAGGTTTCCCACATTGCAGGTGGATTATTTACCAGCTGAGACACCAAGGAAGCCTTAGGAAGCCTACTCATGAACCACTGGGGATGTCTGACCTGGGGGTCCCCAAAACTGGACCACAGGTACCTCCAATATTCCATATACATCACTGACACACATCTCACCTTCTGGCCAACTCACTGTGTATGTTTCCAAAGATAATGTGAGTGAGCCTTTGCAGACAGCTAGTGAAAACATGCAGAAACAAAACTCAGGATTGAAAGAAATGATACAAACTTGAGCATTCAGCACTGCCCTAGGGAAAGCAAAGAATGCTGTCAGTAGCTGGTCTGGCTTTGCAGGATCAAGAAAACACAAGCAATCTTATGAGATTCATCCCCAAGGGATAACAAAAAGTGTGGAACCATGTATGCATAGGAAAAATCTGAAAAAGTCTCCCATTTCCAAGCAGGGCTGATGAAAGATATTTTGTTCTTGAAGCCAATCAGTAAGACCAGAAGAGGTGATTCCTCTTGTAGACACATTACATCTATAAGATGTTTTACATAAGATTCATGATAACCATAAAGCAAAACCCTACAGTTGATCACAAAAGATAAAGGTGAAGGAATCAAAGTATAGGAGCCAAAACCACTAAACAGAGAAAGAACAGCCACTTAAATTAATAATCTTGGTGGGAAAAATGGATAATCACATGAAAAAGAATGAAAATTAATCTGCATCTTGTAATATTCACAAATCTTAACTCAAAAAAATTGAAGGCTTAAATGTAAGACTTAAAATCACAACATTTCTAGAAGAAAACACAAGCAGAAAACTCCTTGATACTGACCTTGGAAATAGTTTTCTGGGGGATGCAATATCAAAAGTATAGGCAACAAAAACAAAAATCAACCGGTGAGACAACGCTAATCTAAAGAGCTTCTTCACAGCAAAAGAAACAATCAACAAGAGCACAAGGAAATCTATGGAAAAGGGGGAAATATTTGCAAACCATACATGAATAAGGGGTTAATGTCTAATATCCAAAAGTAATGCATACAACTCAATAGCAAATCATATATATATATACACACACACACACAGAGGACCTGGAAAAGTGTTTTCTTAAATAACACACACAAATGAACAACAGGTATGAAAATATGCTAAACATACCTAATTATCAGGGAAATACAAATCAAAGTCTCCATGCAATATCACTTCACACTTATATAAATGGCTGTTATCAAAAAGACAAAAGCTAACAAGTGCTGGTAAGGATGTGGATAAAAGGGAACTGTCCATGACTATACANGTACCTAATTATCAGGGAAATACAAAGTCTTCATGCAATATCACTTCACACTTATATAAATGGCTGTTATCAAAAAGACAAAAGCTAACAAGTGTTGGTAAGGATGTGGATAAAAGGGAACTGTCCATGACTATACACTGTTGGTGGGAATGTAATTTGGCAGATCCATTACAGAAAACAGTACAGTTTCCTCAGAAATATGAAAATAGAATTAGCATATGATCCAGAAATCCTGCTTCTTGGTATAGGAAATGAAACCATTACTCAAAGTGCTATGTGTTTGCTCAGCCTTATTCAACAAAACCAAGACATGCAAACAACCTAAACATGCACTGATGGACCAATAGATAAAACGTGATACAAATAAAATGGAACATTAAAAGAAGAACATTTACATCAGTCATATAAAAGAAGGAAATTCAGCCTTTTTTCAGCAGCCTCGATGAGCTTTGAGGGCATTATACTAAGTTAAATTAGTCAGGCTGAGAAAGACGAATGATGTATGAAGCCCCTTACATGTGAAAATTATGGAAGTCAAACTCATAAAAACAGCGATCATACATGTACATATATGGCTGAGTTGCTGTGCTGTGCACCTGAAACTACCACAATATTGTTAATTGGCTATACTTCAAAATAAAATATAAAGTTAAAAAGCATCAGAGTCATTAACAGAAGCAGAATCAGTGAGCAGAATATGGGGAGATATAGTTCAAAAGGTGCAGACATCAGTTGTAAGATAAACGTGTTTTAGAAATCTAATGTACGGCATGGTGACTATAGTTAACAATGCTGAATGACATACAAGATGTTTGCTAAGACAGTAGATCTTAGAAGTCCTCACTACCAAAAAAAAAAAAAAAAAAGATGAAGTGTTGAATGTGTTTACTAACCTTATTAATCATTTCAAATATATTTGGGTATCAAATCAAATGATCATGTTATACACCTCAATTTAATGGCATGCTATATATGTCAATTATTTGACAATCAACTGTCAGTGAGTGCTATATGCTAAGCTGCTTCAGTCGTGTCTGACTCTGCAACCCTGTGGAATGTAGCCCACCAGGCTCCCTGGTCCATGAGATTCTCTAGCCAAGAAGAGTAGAGTGGGTTGTCAGTGTCCTCCTACAGAGGGTCTTCCCAACCCAACCCAGGGCAGGTGGGTTCTTTACCACTAGTGCCACCTGGGAAGTTGTCAGTACAGCTAGAAAAAGTTTTTAACATATAAAAGAAATTCAATATCCTAAAGCCATCTAAAATTTTAAAATTGCAGCCACTTGCTTAGTTTTAAACTAGAATAGTCATTTAAAAGGAATATAATTAGGAAAAGCTCATCAAGAACATGAGTACAAATGGTAGCCTACATTTGTGAATTTCAGTAAGAAAATGAATATACTTTCGAAATATTTTCTAGGGAAGTAAGACAAATTAAATGTCATCTGAATGTTTCCATATTTTGTTTTCATAATTGATTTTTGTTAATGATACTTTCCTGTACTTTCTAGATTTATATATATTATTTTAAGCAAATATTCCATCATTCTTAAGCAAAATGTCTTTTCTGAGTTTTATCAGTTGTATGAATAATATTCTAACAATAATAAGGAAAATGTGAATGAAATATAACCAGCAAATATATCAGCTCTTGCTTTTTTCCAAGGGTACGTGCATTTGAACATAATAAAAGATATGACACAAGCTTTTATTTTACTTTTTCACTTACTATTATATCACAAACATCTTCATATTTATGTATGGTCCTTATAATGCCTACAGTTTCACAATATTTTAAGCATCCCATAATATTTTATAATATTTCATGCTATAATTCACTCACCTAATCCCCTAACTTTTTCCATATATTTTGTTTATTTCTACTACAAAAACAATGTTGTAAAATATATATGTGTGCTATATGTTTTCCAGTTTCAAATGCTACCCTCTGGGTAAATTCTCCAAGGAAAACAAGTTTAGGATACAAACTGATATCGTTCCTATCATGTTTTACATTATAAATGTACCCATTATGTAATTTTTTACTACAATATTTGCAACACTAGTAAATATAGACACACAGTTCACTCATTCATGCTTCCCATCTGCATCAGCCTTGCCCTTGGGTTTCTTAGCAACTTCATAGGGAGGAGGCAATAATCCCAGGAACAAGGTGGAAAGAGGAGGGGTCACCTTGAGGCCTCAGCTCCCATTCCCAGAGACCATTTTACATTTTTCTTCATGGAAAAACTTATCTAAGAAGAAGAAACATGTGATCTTGAGTCAGAGTGTCCAGAAGGACAAGATTTGTCTTCACTCTCCAAGCCTTTCTGGGAAGACTCAGATCTGGTGAAGGCAGCCCACAGGCTGGAGATGAACAGGGGCCTCTTTAGCCCCTGTCAATGGCATTCCTGAGTTCTGGACTCTAATACTTATTAAAATAAAATATTTTAGTGGCTTTCACAATGTCTATGTTGATCTACATGATAGGAGGTGCAAAGCTCTGTTCGAAGTCAAAGAAAGATGCATCCTTTGAGGATCCCATGAAGATTTACCTGGGCATGGCCTTAAATAGCAGCCTCAGAAGAGTAAATGTAGGCAGCGGTACCTCCTCATCAGCAAGTAAGACACACAAGGTCCAAGAGAGTGGGGATCTGGAAGAAACTGGTATGAAGGTCAAGGGACTGCTAAAAGCCAGCAGGTGTTAATCAGCCTTGGGACTTAAGGATAAAAACCTTATTTATACCTACTCAGGCTTCCCTGGTGGTTCATACAGTAAAGAATCTGCCTTCAATGCAGGAGACACTGGAGAAGTGAATGGCTACCCACTCCAGTATTCTTGCTTGGAGAACTCTATGGACAGAGGAGCCTGCTGGGCTACAGTCCATGGGGTTGCATAGAGTCAGACACGACTGAGTGACTAACACTTTCACTTTCACTTATACCTACACACTGACCAGGCTTGGGAGCATTCTGATTGGCTGGGAAGAAAGAAATATAGTAATGAAAAACAAATTGACTATTACTTACCTTCTTATGACCTTATTATTAGGGAGTTTGTGATAGGTTTATTTATAAAAAAGAGTTTGATTTAGAGTCATACCTCTTGATATTCTCCAGTGTGTAATCTTGCATTATTCAGAATAGGGAGAATAATGCATTTCTCATTGAGGCATCATGAGGATTAAATCTGGGATGATAATGACAACGGTAATGATGCTAATACTTATTTTGCACTAGTCAGCTATGACAAACCTAGGCAGCATATTAAAAAGCAGAGACATTACTGACAAAAGTCCATCTAGTCAAAGCTATGGTTTTTCTATTAGTCATGTATGAATGTGAGAATTGGAACATAAAGAAAGCTGAGTGCCGAAGAATCAATGCTTTTGAACTGTGGTGTTGGAGAAGACTCTTAAGAGTCCTCGGGACTGCAAGGAGATCAAACCAGTCAATCCTAAAGGAGTCCTGAATATTCATTGGAAGGACTGATGCTGAAGCTGAAGCTACAGTACTTTGGCCACCTGTTGCAAAGAGCCAACTGTTTGGAAATGACCCTAATGCTGGGAAAGATTGAAGGCTGGAGGAGAAGGGAATGATAGAGGATGAAATGGTTGAATGGCATCACTGACTCAATGGACATAAGTTTGAGCAAGCTCTAGGAGTTGGTGAAGGACAGGGAAGACTGGTGTGCTGCAGTCCATGGGGTCGCAAAGAGTCAGACATGACTGAGAGACTGAACTGAATTGAGTCAGTGCACTCAGGTCTTTTTACATTCCTGCATTTAACCATACAGAAGGTTATAGAGGAGAAAGCTGAGTCAGAGAAGGAAAGGGTGGCACTGAGAAGGAAAATTCTCAGGTGCAAGTAGCTGAGGAGACTGTTGAAAACTGTTGTTCCCCTCTCTTCAAGGCTGTTAACTTTTTACATTCTTAGTGCCTTGGTTTTGTATTTTGTACAATGCATGCATGCTTAGTCATTCAGTTGTGTCGGACTCTTTGCAACCTGTTGGACTGTAGCTCACCATGCTCCTCTGTCCATGGGATTTTTCAGAAAATAATACTGGATTGGGTTGCCATTTCCTCCTCCAGGGGATCTTCCCAACCCAAGAATCGAATGCTTGCATTCCAGGCAGATTCTTTACCCACTGAGCCATCAGGGAAACCTATTTTGTACAATACACGTCATTAAATTGTATATTTTTTTGTGTGTTTGTGTGTTAAGAACACGTAAGATGAGTTCTACTTTCTAACACATTTTTTTTGTTTGGTAGAAAATGTTTTTTAATTTAATTTCAATTGGAGGACAATTGTTTTGCAATATTGTGTTGACTGCTGGCATACAACAAAGTGAGTCATCCATAAATATTTTCCAATATAGTATTGTTAACTAAGGGCATGGCTGCTGTTGCTGGTGCTGCTAAGTCGCTTCAGTCGTGTCCGACTCTGTGTGACCCCATAGACGGCAGCCCACTAGGCTCCTCTATCCCTGGGATTCTCCAGGCAAGAATACTGGAGTGGGTTGCCATTTCTCTCTCCAATGCATGAAAGTGAAAAGTGAAAGTGAGGTTGCTCAGTCGTGCCCAACTCTTAGTGACCCCATGGACTGCAGCCCACTAGGCTCCTCCATCCATGGGATTTTCCAGGCAGAAGTACTGGAGATCTCTACAAAATACTTATTTTGCATGACTGAAACTTTATAAACAGAGTAACTACTGCTTGCTCCCTCTTCCACCAGTCCCTGAAACTACCACTTTTCTCTCTGCATCCACAAGTCTGACCACTTTAGATCCCTCATCTAAGTGGAACCATGCAATGTTCCTTCTTCCATGGTTGGCCTATTGCAATTGGCATAATTTCTTCAAAGTTTATCCAGGTTATTGCATATGACAGTGTTCTTTTGGTATATTTTTCAAAGGCTGGATTCTATTCCACTGTGTGTGTGTGCGTGCAGACATTCTCTCTATCTGTTCATTCACTGATGGACATGTAGGTTGTTTCCATGTCTTGGCTATTGTGAACAATGATGCAAAAAACAGAGGAGTACAAATACCTCTTGTAAATAATGATTTCACTTCTTTCAGATAAATACCCAGACATGGCACGGCCAGGTCATATATGGTAGATCGACTTTTAATTTTTGATGGACCCCTTACTGTTTTCCATCTTATACTTCTACCCACAGTGCATAAGAGTTCAATTTTCTCTGCTTTGGGGCCAACGTGTATTATCTTTTGTTTTGCATATAATGGCTATACTGGAAGGTAAACATTTTCTTAAAATCACAAGCCATAGTATTATAGAAGCAACGTCTTCTTGCCACTATTAATGAGAAAAAAAATGTGGTATGAAAAATAATTTGTTTGGTTTCTCATGACACAATTAAAAATACTTTATGGTCCAGTATTTGAAACATCCAGTGCCCAGTGGAAATACAGTCAGATAGTCATGAAAAACAATGGCAAGAGAAAACACTCAGAGATGAATTTTAAAATCCACCAAAAACTATGTCAGTGCTGCTCAGGTGAGACCAGAAGGAATGCATGTGCTATTGAACAATCCAAGGGTGTTACTTACTCTCTGCAGGGAGAAGTGGCACACACCTCAGGAGCTGCAAAAGAGTAGAAAAGCCATTAGTATAGTTATTAAAGTTTTCATTGGGTGATTTTTCTCTGGATAGAATGCTGACTGGGACCCAGGGTTGTTCCGTAAGTCAGTATCTTAATAAATCTGGTCTAGGAGGAAGAGCAACCAGAGCTAAGCTAAAGTCCCAATTTGTAGAGAAGCACCTTTATCCCCAGTAGCCAGGATAGATGTGTATAATCATCCCCACCACCACTTTGGTTATAGACAATGTTTATGTTTTATCTATATTTAACACAGTTACACTGTCTCCTTTTATCCTGATGAATGATGGTCACGGTATGGACTTTTCTGAAGCTGGTGCTCTGTGAAATGTTTATATTGACTAGGAAAACACAAGCACCTGGAGGTGCGTGCCAGGCAGGCCAGCTCAGAACCCCAGAGTCCAAGGCCAAGGCCAGGGCTGTTTCTGAAGGCCAGGGGCTGCTATGTGCTTAGTCACTCAGTTGAGTCTGACTCTTTGCGACCCCATGGACTATAGCCCACCAGGCTCCTCTGTCCATGAGGATTCTCCAGGCAAGAATACTGGAGTGGGTTACCATGCCCTTCTCCAGGGGATCTTCCCAACCCAGGGATTGAGCCCAGGTCTCCCACATTGCAGGCAGGTCCTTTACAATCTGAGCCACCAGGGAAGCCCTGGAGGTGGAGGAAGCTGCTGCTATACTCTCTCTTAACCACCCTCAAAATACAAACAANAATTGGCATAATTTCTTCAAAGTTTATCCAGGTTATTGCATATGACAGTGTTCTTTTGGTATATTTTTCAAAGGCTGGATACTATTCCACTGTGTGTGTGTGCGTGCAGACATTCTCTCTATCTGTTCATTCACTGATGGACATGTAGGTTGTTTCCATGTCTTGGCTATTGTGAACAATGATGCAAAAAACAGAGGAGTACAAATACCTCTTGTAAATAATGATTTCACTTCTTTCAGATAAATACCCAGACATGGCACGGCCAGGTCATATATGGTAGATCGACTTTTAATTTTTGATGGACCCCTTACTGTTTTCCATCTTATACTTCTACCCACAGTGCATAAGAGTTCAATTTTCTCTGCTTTGGGGCCAACGTGTATTATCTTTTGTTTTGCATATAATGGCTATACTGGAAGGTAAACATTTTCTTAAAATCATAAACCATAGTATTATAGAAGCAACGTCTTCTTGCCACTATTAATGAGAAAAAAAATGTGGTATGAAAAATAATTTGTTTGGTTTCTCATGACACAATTAAAAATACTTTATGGTCCAGTATTTGAAACATCCAGTGCCCAGTGGAAATACAGTCAGATAGTCATGAAAAACAATGGCAAGAGAAAACACTCAGAGATGAATTTTAAAATCCACCAAAAACTATGTCAGTGCTGCTCAGGTGAGACCAGAAGGAATGCATGTGCTATTGAACAATCCAAGGGTGTTACTTACTCTCTGCAGGGAGAAGTGGCACACACCTCAGGAGCTGCAAAAGAGTAGAAAAGCCATTAGTATAGTTATTAAAGTTTTCATTGGGTGATTTTTCTCTGGATAGAATGCTGACTGGGACCCAGGGTTGTTCCGTAAGTCAGTATCTTAATAAATCTGGTCTAGGAGGAAGAGCAACCAGAGCTAAGCTAAAGTCCCAATTTGTAGAGAAGCACCTTTATCCCCAGTAGCCAGGATAGATGTGTATAATCATCCCCACCACCACTTTGGTTATAGACAATGTTTATGTTTTATCTATATTTAACACAGTTACACTGTCTCCTTTTATCCTGATGAATGATGGTCACGGTATGGACTTTTCTGAAGCTGGTGCTCTGTGAAATGTTTATATTGACTAGGAAAACACAAGCACCTGGAGGTGCGTGCCAGGCAGGCCAGCTCAGAACCCCAGAGTCCAAGGCCAAGGCCAGGGCTGTTTCTGAAGGCCAGGGGCTGCTATGTGCTTAGTCACTCAGTTGAGTCTGACTCTTTGCGACCCCATGGACTATAGCCCACCAGGCTCCTCTGTCCATGAGGATTCTCCAGGCAAGAATACTGGAGTGGGTTACCATGCCCTTCTCCAGGGGATCTTCCCAACCCAGGGATTGAGCCCAGGTCTCCCACATTGCAGGCAGGTCCTTTACAATCTGAGCCACCAGGGAAGCCCTGGAGGTGGAGGAGGCTGCTGCTATACTCTCTCTTAACCACCCTCAAAATACAAACAAAGCAAAACAAAGCAACCATGTTAACATAAGTCAATCCATGCAAGGGCCTTCATTAAAATGATTGAAGGTGGTTTTAGTAGCTGCCAAGACTGCTAAAACAAAGCACCACAAACTGGGGACTCAAACAACAGAAATACATTCTCTCCCAGTACTCGAGGCTGGAAGTCCAAGAATCAAGGTGCCAGTAGCATTGATTTCTGGAGGGATGTCTCTCCTTGACTGGCAGACGACCTTCTGACTTGCAGAGGACCTTCTGCTGTGTCCACCTGTGGGTTTCACTCCATCCATGCTTCCTCTCATTTTAAGAATACCCATCCTACTGGACTAGGGCCAGACCCCTATGTCCTCATTTAACTTTAACTACCTCATTAAAGGTCCAGTCTCCAACACTGTCAGACCGGAGGCAAAACTTTAGCATACGAATCTTAAGGAAACAATTACAGTCCACTTTATAACAATGATTTGGAGTGATTTTCATTTTTGTCACCTCTCAATTTCTAAAATAATAATGTTTTGCTAGTAACCAAAAAACAAGAGTGGTTATATTTAAATAACAGCAAAAAGCAATGGAAAATTATAGTCCAGTAAAAATGAAAGAAACCTTGATATGTTAACAGATATCTTAGCAGATACAGGGAGGTTTGCAGAGGACACACCCTTTTGGGCCTTGGTTCTTGGTAAGGATGCAAAGAAGAATCTGAGGTCGTCTTTGTGGCAAAAACATGTTTATTGAAGAAAGCACAGGAAGAACACCTCAAAGGAGAGGTGGGCCCAGCCCAGAGAGGCACTGGCCCCAGAAGGCTGAGGAAGAGGGGTTTTCAAGACAGGACTTTATACAGTCATCTAGATGGGCATGGATTGACAGTTTTGCAAGTTACATAACAACAGGCTCTACTGTGCATGCCTTTCCCATAATCCAGACTGTTATAATCAGACCTATGTACGTATAGAATTTTTATGAACCCTTAACAGGTGACCAGCTGCCTAAGTTCACTTGAGGACACAGCTGTACATCAAGGGTGCATATGCTGGGGTTGGAAATGTCTCTGAGGTTATTTTGTGGCTTATCTGTGGACTCTCCTGGGCTTCACTGGGGGCATGTCTGGGATGAGGCTTAGACATCAGCTTGAATCTTTTTCGGGTAGGCCACCCCTCTTGGCTTATGCCTAACCTCCTACCTAATAAGTAAATAACATGAAAATCCAATGAAATCAAACTCTAAACATAGAATATATGTGTACAATTATTTGCTTTGTAAGTGACTCAGGAGTTTCTTTTTCAAGAGAAAATCTCAATATCTCAATCTGCTTCCCTAATAGTGGCAGTTTTCCTGCATGCTAGGAAAACTTGTGGATACATTGCTTCTGTGACCTAACGCTTTCACAGAGACTCTCCTGTTTTATAGCACTGACAGGCAGAGGATCATGATCAGGCACATGGATCTAATACATGGAAGAAGCCAAAATTCAGTAGGTCTGGCTGCACATGCTATTTACATACATATTCATAACTATGCAGAGAAAGATGTAGAAGGTAAATTAAAGTCATAAACAGTCTCCTGAAAAAATTAATCCCACAGGAAATTTTACAGTAAATTTAACCATTTTTCTGTCATCATTAGACATGACATTTCACTACCTTTCTAATAATTAATATACTTGAAACAATGTTATAGAGTTATTAATTACATTTATCCCCAAACAGTGTCAACTCCTCTAGCATTTGTTACCAATACCATGACATTTGAATTTTGAAATCCATATTCTGAAAAATCTAGATAGGTGTCAGAAAAGATAACAAAGAAATACAGTTATAGCTCTTTTCCCTCTAACTTCTTTTGTTCTCATTAGAGGAGAAAAGTTTTTCTGATGAAAGTCACTCCAGGGAGGAAAAAAAAATCAGCTAGCCCTATGTAGCATCATTTGCAATTACCTAATTGAGTAAGAAAGATACTAAATGAGGTAAAAGTTAATATGGTTCAAATTTTCTATGACCCCTAGGGACAGCCTTATATATTACTTTGAACAGTGGTAAGCATAGAATACAGTCTTTTCATTTATTTATTTATTTTGCGATCACCTCAAACTGTAGCTCTTCATTTAACATGAGATTGTAAATGTGGTGGAGAGCATGATCTTTGGATCAAGAAGACTTTCATTTGATTTTGCAAGGGGCTTTGTTTTTGTTTCAGTTATCTATATAGGGTAAGTTTTGAAACGACAAAAATGATTTTATGAATGCTTTCTGCGTTTGTAAAATACATTTGCTGATAAGCGCCCAAAAGGAGACTGTGAAGCTTAGATGCACTTCAGCCCTGAAAGCACCTGGCACCTCTCTGCAGGGGTCTCACCTCCTCCCCACAGCCAGGCTACTGCAGGGCGGCTGGGTCCTGCTGTCGGACCTCCCTGGCTTACGGGGACACCCCATCCTCCCATCACCAATCACACCTAAACCACCCAGGTGTCCTGAACACCTCATTGCTAGCTGTTCGGGTTCTCTGCTTCTTTATTTGCTCTACATGGGTGAAGTTTCCTGTTTTTGTCAGTTCTAGAGCATTTTGTGACACTGAATAATACTGCGTGCTATTACTAAAAAGGAAGCCAACTTCTTCTTTTAGATATTCTGAATTGGAAATATTAGCAGTACCTTCAGGTAAGGACATGTGCCTTGTGGAGGGCTCAGCATATCACATGTACAAATGTCTGGTGTCAGGACATCACTCAATCAACAACAAATAATGACTTCACCCGAGTTACTTGTGTTTTGTATTATGTTTAACTACAGAGAAGCCAGAACAGTGTTTAAGAGATGATCTTTTGTGTATACAGATTTATGAAAATTACATTCCTTGAGTCGCCATATAGAGGATTTTGGAATCTGAAGGCAATATTTTCAGCCACTACATGTTTTCAATCTATCAAATGGATGTTTCTTACGAAAGCGTTCAATAAAAGCTGAGGAAAAAAGCACACAATTTACCAAGGAAAGTTGTTTCTGCACAGGTGTAAATTAACCACTGTCAGAATGTTGGTTTCTGATAACACAACTGAGTACAGTAAGTATCTTCAAAAAACATAAGAGACATTTCAAAAGCTCTTGATGTGCTTAAGAATCTTTTCTGGGGACTTAAAAAGCCTCTTGATGAAAGTGAAAGTGGAGAGTGAAAAAGTTGGCTTAAAACTCAACATTCAGAAAACAAAGATCATGGCATCTGGTCCCATCACTTCATGGGAAATAGATGGGGAAACAGTGTCAGATTTTATTTTGGGGGGCTCCAAAATCACTGCAGATGATGATTGCAGCCATAAAATTAAAAGACGCTTACTCCTTGGAAGAAAAGTTATGAGCAACCTAGATAGCATATTGAAAAGCAGAGACATTACTTTGCCAACAAAGGTCCTTCTAGTCAAGGCTATGGTTTTTCCAGTGGTCATGTATGGATGTAAGAGCTGGACTGTGAAGAAAGCTGAGTGCTGAAGAACTGATGCTTTTGAACTATGGTGTTGGAGAAGACTCTTGAGAGTCCCTTGGACTGCAAGGAGATCCAACCAACCCATTCTGAAGGAGATCAGCCCTGGGNATCACTTATGTGTCATATTAAAACCTCCTTCCAAGCACTTAAGGGGAAAGGGTGGGCAATGAAAAGTAAATGACATCTACAAAATCCAACAAACCACAGGCTGATATCAGAACTTTCGAGTAGAGATTAACTTCATAGACAGTCAACATGTTGTATATAAAATAGCTCTAATAAGAATCAAGGGTCACAGGAACAAAGTTCGCTAGCAAGCCACTGACTCTGCAAAGCTTCTATTGGATACTGATTCAATGGTAAGTTTCTATTCATACACACAAGGGATGGAACATTGTTTATAGTGTCTTGAACAATTAGATTACTTATAGAACTGTTACTCTCACCAATTTACAACAGTAAATTAACCAAACCAGTTGCATGCTTTCCAGTTAAGGCTAATCTGTAAGCACAGATACTGAAAGTGTTTGCTTTTCACATCTGGGATTAATTTTATCAAAGAATCCCTCAACACTAGCCAAAAAGAAAGATAAGGAGTTTAAGAACATCATCCAAGGACTAACTTTGTTTTCCCATTCAAATTCAGCCCACATCTGACGGAACTCGGCATCAGTGCAAGTTGCAGGCTGGATATAGTCCATGATGTCAATATGAATATCACTGAGGACCACACAATTTCTGTCACTTGCTGCTCCAGAGACATCATAAACTGCAATTTAAAAAGATTCCCAATCACCAAAGGCAAATTTTAATTTAAAAGTTTTCGTATTTCTAAATAACAACTATGATAATAGTAAATAGTTTTGCTTACTATATACTGGGCTCTATTGTTTTACAAATTAATTACCCATTTAATATTCCCATCAATACAGTATTATTACTTTCCATCTTACAGAGAAACAAAAACAGAAAAGTTAAGCTGCTCAAGGTCACTCAACTGGTTAAGTGGTAGAGGCCAGGATTCAGTCAGTGAGTGCTTACATAGCAGTTGCAATGTGATATAGACACTGTGGAAAGATATACAGGTAACAGTGCTCCCACAGTATTAACAGGTGCCTAACAAACGTTTCTGGATGAATACTGCTGAGCTATAGTACTTAATGACACAATACTGTTTGATTCTATGTATGTTTCTTCCATAGTAGAAAGTCATAATCTGACTGGAGCCTACCTTTCCTCCTTTTAGCCTCTCCTCTTAACATTCCACCACGGTATCTACTTTTAGAGAAAACTAAGCTTACCAAGAATAAGTTCCTTAAATTTTCAGCCCCACGTCTAAAAATAAATGTATTTTTTTAATGAATCAACTTATCAACTTTCACCACCTCACTTTTGCTGCGTCTTATCTTCAAGGTTAATACTTGCTGCCATCCGTGATGCCTGCTTTGGTTGAGGAGTTCACTCCATCAATCGTCACCTCTTTCACTCTTAATGTCTTTACCTTCATACTGACTTTCTTCCATTAGAGTTTATGAACATAGTCAAGGCTCTCTCATCTTCAAAAAAAAATCTTCCCTCATCCTTTACTTTTTTTCTGGCTACTGCCCCCTCTCAATCTTATCAAAACCAAGGTCCTACACTCAGAGTGATCTACACTATCTTTATTTCTCCAAGTCCAATGTACCCCTGAACCTACCACCATTGCCCAAGACATACCATAAGCAATGTTTTAGTATCACTGACAGTCAATCTAAAGGACCCTTCTTGTAGATCATCTGTAGCTTTGGACACGTCTTCAAGATTTTTCCTTACTTCTCTAACCACACTTCCTCTACAGGCTTCTCCTTCTTTTAATATTGCTCTGAATAAAAAACTCTGAACAGCTTTTAATATTCTTGTTCTCTTGGATTCAGTTTTCAAATCTCCTTTCTCTCTTTATGCCCTTTTTAGGTAATTTCTTCCATTTCTATGGTTTAAAAACAAATATTCATCTCTACTTTAGACCTTCTGTTCAAGTTCCAGGGTCATCTCGAACTGCCCTTCAGTAACTTAAAGACCGTTTATTATATCTCTCAAATGTGTCCTTCTCTCCTGTTTTCCATTTCAGTGATTAACATAAACACCAACCCAACACACCCAAAGAAGGAAATCTGAGGGCTGTTCTAGCCACTTACTGTCAAATCAGTAACCATGTCCTGGACATTCTACCCCCTTATTATCTATTATATTCAGCCTTTCTCTTCATCCTGGCCATTACTGTGCTGGTTCAAACTCTCCGTCATCTCTCACCTGGGCTACTTCAAGTCTACTAGCTAACCTTCCTGCCTCTTCCAGTCAGTCTTCTTTAGTGCTGCCATAGAAATATTTAATCATGTGATTCACCAAGAATTCCTCAATGGCTCCTCTTTATATCCAGGATGGAGTCTGAAATTTTTAGCATGACAGGTACAGTACAGCTGTCACTAACCTTCTCAACCTCATTCTTTTCTACCATCAGGCTCTAGCCCACTCTCAACTCCAGGTGTATCAAACTACTTGTATTAGATTCAACTGAATCTCTGTCTGTAGACTACTTACTGATCTTTCAAAACCTCACTTGAGCTTTAGCTCCTCCACAAAGCCTTTCCTCCCAACCCCCCACCACTCTGTGAGAAATAACCGAATCTCTGCATAGACTTCCACGTCACCCAGCACAGGCTTCTGTCACAGCGCTTAACATTCTGTACTGCACATTACGTATTTCATGCGTTTGTTTTCCCTTACTGTACTAGAAGCTATCTGAGGACAGAGATTTTTGTTGTTCCTACCACAGAAACTGCTTTTTTTAAAAAGAGAGCTTATTGACTAAATACTTTTGTGCAAGCTAATCCCTAGGTGGCCTTGCAACAAACATCTCTGTACAGTTCTAGAATTAGTTCAATGGTTGATAACATTCCCTCCTCCTTTACAAAGCCTTCCATAGTTAGCATTTTCCCCCATGATCCCAAAGCACATAGTATATAACCTAGCTGTTAGCATACTGTATTGTAACTTTATATTACTTATTCTTCTCTTCTTGCTTGACAGTTTGAAGACAGTGACTCTCATTTCTGTACATCCAGAACATAGTACAACCCTGAATAGCACAGCAGATGCCCCATAAATCAATAAATGAATGGATTCAAGTCCTGTCCTCAAGAAATGTCACACAGCTACTCATTACAGAAATTCTTTAATAAAAACATCCAAACATCACAGGCTACAAAACAATTCCTTACCTATATTACCAAAAATTATTCCATTTTCTGTTGATGCTACTTTGACATTAGCTTTAATATTTGCAAAATCATGAGGAGCAAGAGTCAAAGGAGATGGCTTTTCCACAAGTTTCAAGTCCCCTGAAAAAAAATTTTAAATTTTAAATTAAAAAGACATACATATTAACCCCTCCAATCATAAAACCTTAAAATACAGCTCAACAGTTTCTGGCAAAGTAAGGAATAAAATAAGGATTATGATTCAAATATGAGGATAAAAAAATCATTTAACACTATTATGCACATCAGTATGTACATTTTCTTTTAAAAGGTAATAGGCTTCTCAGAATAATCCTATATTTAAATTCATTTATGGGGGGGGGTATTTTGGGCATACCATTTTATTTCAGCGAATGGATACAAACTTTGCAAAATGTTTAAGTCTTAAACTATATACTCCATTACAAAGAAAGATAAAACAACCTGAAGAATTAGTTCTTTATGTAGGACTCAAGCCATGCTGAGGAAGACAGGGCAGAACCATGTTCTCCCTGGATTTCTTAAAGCCTCTTAACTCTTGCTTAAGTCATATAGAATTGTGTAGGGAAAGTGCACTGTTCCTATATGCAATTTGTATTTCTCAACTTCATAGCCAGATACGTAAATGATCAGAGAAAGTCTAATTCATGAGTCTTTATTAAGAAGGGAAAAAAAAATCACATTGCTAAATGTGATAATGTATTACTTTGGCCACACATGGGGTATGTATTTAGTTATGAACTCAGAAAATACCTTGTTCTGCACTAAGGCAATTGAAACTAACTAAGCTATCTGGATAAACAGTTCTTATGTATATTTAAAAAAAATTGACATATGTTAGATCAAGCTCATTGAATGAACCTATCTAGGAGTACCAAAGAACATAAGCATAAGAAAGTATTACAGAGGCTCAGAAACTAAGACTTGATTCAAAATGTCACGAAGGGCTCAAGAGAATTCTTATACTAAAACTTGTACATTTCTCTTAATAACCTGTCATAAAGATTTACCATATAATAAAACTCCCTTTATGGTAAATTTCCTTACCCAGAGTCGCTAACTCTAGCGTGCAGTTCTGCAAGGTGTCACTGGTTTGGTTCACAACAAGTACATCCAGGACGATGTCATACTGGTTGACATGAACATAGGCTTCTGCATACACAGGGTCTGAGAAACCTGTCAACTGGGTAACCTGTCAAACAAAAACAACCAAATGACTGAGACAATCAAATATATCTTAGCCAGATGACTAGGAATGTTAGGTGATTAACAGATGTACTTAGATTAAACCAGCCATTCGAAATGGGTAAAATAAAATTGTTTTATAATTTAGACATGGTAATTGAAACTTACACATTACCATGTTAAACATGTTCAGCAAATACATTAAACATTATCTCAACTTAGGAACTGAATAGATTTGAACAGATTTTCAGTTAAATCCCTCAGCACACACACTCACTGGTTGTTACTCAAACTCGGGAAAAATAATTACAAGCAAGAAATTCTTGTAATTCCATGAAGACAAATTTTTAGATGTACCCCCATCAAAACTTCTAAAAACCATCCAGTTCAGTTCAGTTGCTCAGTAGTATTCGACTCTTTGTGACTCCATAAAAAGAAAAGAAAAAAAATCCAGAGTATATATTTTAAAAATGTAAAACATAACATTTCACCAAAAACATAGGCAGCAAAAGAAAAAAAATAGGTAAATTAGGCTACATCAAAAATCACAAACTTTTGTGCATCAAAGAACATTATTAACACAGTGAAAAGGCAACCCACAGAATGGAAGAAAATATTTGCAAATCATACATCTGATAAGCGACCTGTATCCAGAATACATAAAGAAATCTTACAACTCAACATATAGAAAACAACCAACCAGATTAAAGTCACTCGCAAAGGACTTGAGTAGACATTACACCCAACATCACTAATCACTAGGGAAATGCAAATCAAAACTAAAACAAGATGTCACTTCATATCCATTAGGATGGTTACTATAATAGAAAAGAAAAGTAAGTGTTGGCAAGAATATGGAGAAATCAGAACCCCTTCTGCACTGAAGGCTGGAATGTAAAACAGTGCAGCTGCTATGTNTGCACAGTGGGCCATTACCGAGTTCTGGTTCACAGGTCTTGCAAAACAGATTTAAAGATCACAAAACAGCTTTGTTCGCTCCCTGTCACCAAGGAGATGTTGCTGCAGCAGCCGGCGGCACAATGAAGAGTGCACTTGAAGAGATGGAATAAAAGACTTTTCACTCTGCCCTGGTCAACCCTTGATTTTCACATCTCTGATTTTCCATTACTGTTGATTATACGAAGCAAAAGAAAATAAAGAAAGATGAGATCATGATGAGGTCATGACAGCTATTTGTGATTGCAGGTATGATGACTGTGTCATTAATTGGGAAGAGGAAAGAACCCTGAACCCACTCTGGGAGACAGAAGAGGGTGTTTTTTCTTTGCTTCCGGTGGGGCGTGGTGGCAGGGGAGAGATTTCTATCACCACATCCTGACACTGTTTTCCTGAAGCAGAAGCTGCAAGAGTGGCAGGAATAATGGAGGAGCCAATTGGGATCTAGTGAGAACAGGCCATGCAGAAGAAGGCCTTGACAACAGGTGGGCTTGACTTCACTTTTCCAGAGGCATTTGCCTGGTGAAGGCAGGCTGATGAGATTGGCCTGGAGCAACTACAGATTTCTCCTGTTAGGCTCCGAAACTACCACCTCTGAACCCAGCCCTGTATCTTAGAGGTGTATCAAATACCCTTTCTAGCTCTCTGCCACCCAGCCTTCTCTCATGCCCATGGTGACCTGGAGCCCTTGAAGCTCTGAGAGGCAGTTCCAATGCTCCAGTGAATCACTTGGTCACTGCAATCCTACTCTTGACCCCTTCAAGTTAAGACTGTTCCCAAGACAGGACCATATGTGAATAATGTAGATTGTGACGTTTCTGTTGCTGCCCAGGGACACAGGTCAGGGGTCACCTCAAGCCTAGCGTGTGCATGTTTTATCCCAGATGAATCCATCCAACTTATTTACATTCTCTCATTATCCAGGCTCTTCTCCACTTCTCTTTACCTAGCCTGTCTAGTTTTTCTTTTTCTTTTTTTTAAAGTTTATTTTTACTTTACTGTACGTTACAATATCGTATTGGCTTTGCCATATATTGACACAAATCAGCCACAGGTGTACACAAGCTCCCAATCCTGAAACCCCTTCCTACCTCCCACCCCATATCCTCCCAGTATGACACTCGTGCCCTTACTCAGCATCTTATCCTCGGCGCTGTCTTTCCAGGGACCCTGGGTGTGAATCGGTTGGGGTTCCTTAGATACTTGGGTCCTCCCCTGAGGATGAGTTGCTGCTTTGGCAAAGACCTCTGCCACTGGGAGCTGAAGACGTGTGAATTCTGGCTGAAGTTCTGCTGGGGACCCACTGAGCATCACAGGCAGGGCACACACTCTTTTTAGAGAGAGCATTTTCCCTTTACCATAAGGCATCCTCAGTGATTCTCCCAGCAACAGCAGTGTTGAAAGCTCTATAGCTGGGCCCGCAGCTGAGAGCAGGCCAGCTCTTGGGGGCCACCAGCTATGGACAAGGAGAGAGACTTNCCTCTGCCACTGGGAGCTGAAGACGTGTGAATTCTGGCTGAAGTTCTGCTGGGGACCACTGAGCATCACAGGCAGGGCACACGCTCTTTTTAGAGAGAGCATTTTCCCTTTACCATAAGGCATCCTCAGTGATTCTCCCAGCAACAGCAGTGTTGAAGGCTCTATAGCTGGGCCTGCAGCTGAGAGCAGGCCAGCTCTTGGGGGCCACCAGCTATGGACAAGGAGAGAGACTTTCAGTGCATATTTGTGAGGACACTTTCTATTATAGCAGCTCCCTTCTCTGTCACCAAACGAGAAAGACCCAGACCTTCAGCTCAGTGAGAACACCAGTACCTGAAACCATGGAAGAAGCTTTTAGCTCCAGCCCAGTGAGCTGGCCGATGAGAAAGGAAGGTACTTGTTAGCTGGCAAAGAGAAGGGAAAGAACCTACCCTAGCAGGGGTCTGGGAGGAGCCCAGGGTTAGAAAGGAAGAGAGAGCAGGAGAGAGACCTGGGTGATAGGAAGGGGGGGCAGCGGGGATGCAGGGAGGCGGGCTGCTCTGGGACTGGGCAAGAGTAAACATCATGTTTCACAGGAGGCCGAGCCCCCGAAACCGGAATCTTGGTGAGGAGGAGCGCTGGAGACAGTAAGTGGGGATGTGAATTCAGCCCAGTGCCTGTGAAGAGGGTGCAGTCACTCAGCCCAGCGTTACCATCAGGGAGTTTTCCCCAGTGTTTTCTTCTAGAAAATGTATGGTTTTAGCTCTTACATTTAACTCTTCAGTCCATTTTGAGGTAAATTTTGTGAATGTTCTAAAATACAGGCCCAATGTTAATTCTTTTTCATGTGAATGCTCTTTTTAAATTTTTTTCCCCTAAGAGTATTTACTGAAGTGGCTACAGTAAGTCCCCTTTAAGTTTAGAACTTTCAAAGATGAGAATGTGCATGTGCATGTGAGTTCACGAGTCTCGGGTACATTGTCACGTGTGTGCATTCTCCAAAAGCCACTGTGTTTTCGCGCACTTTGCTGTGTGGTATGATACACAGGACAACACCTTTATTTCAGGCCCTGGGTGTCCATCCAGAAGGAAGCACAAGACCACGAGTGATGCATCCGGTGCTGCTGAGCGTGCTGCACTCTAGTACATTTCAAGGTATTGTTCTGTAAGATTAAAACTGGTTTCCTTATTTTTTGTTTCTTTTAATGTATAATTTGTGTGAAAAATATTATAAACTTATATGGTACAGTACTATATAGCCAGCTGTGTTTGTTAGGTACCTTGGGAACTTGGTTGGACTTAAACAAACAAATTGGACTTATGGACATGCTCTCAGAATGGAACTCATTCATATTTAGGGGACTAACTGTCTTCACCTGCAATGACCTGTCTCAGCATCAGCCTCCCATCTCTAAGGAAACTCAAGTTTCAGGGGCATTTGAGGATGAAATGAATCCGTGGATGGAAAGCCTTTAAACACACAGCTGGCACACCGTCAGTCCTCAGTGGAATTGGTTCTCATCGTCCCTGAGGGTCCGCCTCGAACCTGCAGTCCACCCACCGCCAGGCTTCACCTTAGTGTCCAGCTCTGCAGGAACATCTCCCAGACCATCTCTCTCTGAGGCCTCAGCTGGCCCTTGTTCCTCATGCTCATCACCTCTAATTTTCTACGTGCCTCCTCTGAGTCTCTTCTCTCCTCAACTCAGTGGCCAGTTTTTATTTTCTTCTTTCTTTTATCTTTGTTCATTATCTTATACTACTTTGAGAATTCAGAATCTAAAGCTCTCTCTTCCCCTGAGAATGTTCAAGTATTCAAATCACTACCAAATTGACATCTGCTAACATCTANCTTTCTTTTATCTTTGTTCGTTATCTTATACTACTTTGAGAATTCAGAATCTAAAGCTCTCTCTTCCCCTGAGAATGTTCAAGTATTCAAATCACTACCAAATTGACATCTGCTAACATCTACAATCTTTCCCACTGACCTATTTCCTACAGCGCTGGGTGGGTTTACAACTTGCCATTGATACTTTGCCTTTCAATTTCCTCACCATCTTGACCTTGATTTTGGCACCATGACCACCCAGGCAGGTGGTGGATCCTGTGGCAGGCTTCCTGTGTCACGCACCCACACGGTGCCGTGGGCATTTGACTTGTTGACAACATGAGTGCCATCAGTACAGGTACCTGGCAGGCACACAGAAGTGACCTCTCCCTGCCCTTCCCCTCTTTCTTCTTGAGATGGGCAGTGTGGCCCTGCCCTTAAAACTACCAGGAGAGCTGACTGTCTCCATTGGCAGATGGTTGGATAAGTGTTCTATGAAGAGGTGCAGTTACAATGCTCATTACTAGGTACAATTAAAACCCATTTAGTATTTTGCAAGAGAGGATTCTGAAACCTTGTGATAGTAGAGCAAAGATAAACAGTAACATCTGCTCTCAGAATAACATCCATACTCTTAACCCAAACATTTTCTATTGTGAAAATCATTATCTAGAAAGGCCCTCCTGATAGGCCTTGTTTGTATGAAATCCCCGAGGCATTTTTAAGGTTTTCTAATTTTCCTCTCATTCTCACTCAGTCTTTCTCTATCTCAATCTCTTTTGCTGTTAATAACAGAATATAACTTTTAAGGCCATAGAGGGACCATTCTTGCATTCATATCATTGCTTATGCCAACAGAGTGCTCAGTTTTGTAAATAAACATATGCCTTACAATTTTACCTCTCAATTTTGGCTTAAATTTTATATCCTCTCTTCTAATCATGCAGAAAGTCGATTCTTTTCTTTTGTGATTTTGCTTATTTTAAAAGAGGGTGCTCTGTTTTAGCATTCCCAAGACAGCTGGATTTGTTGCTATTTTGACAGACAACTATACTTGATATAATATCATTTCAGAAACACAGATTGCCACAGTTCTAGAATACTGCTTACACAATGGTCCATATGGTAAAATAGATCCATCTGAAGAATAGCACAATAGTTTGTGGGTAACCAGATGCACTGGGTCAGTTCAGGCCAGTTAATACCAACTGAAGTGCCAATGTCCTTTGAATTATCAGAAAAGCAAGTACCATGTTTCTAGTGCCTTTTGATAAACTGGATTAATATAGTAATCATTGCTAGGCTCTCGGGGCTTTCCTATATTGCCTTTGATACAGACAAATAGCACAATTTCCCACTTAGACGTGCATTTTAATACCTGCTGTTTGCCATTTAAACTCAATTAATAACCTATTAAGAGCTATAATGACCAGCCCACAGCCACACCATAAATGATGGGTCAATTTTGTTTTTTCTTTTGTTTCAATTTGGATTTTTAAGACTTTTATCCGCCCACATTCACTGGTTAAAGAGCAGCCATAGTATCTCCAATTCCTGTCAAATTTTACTCTACCAGTAACTTAAAAGGAGACATGAACTCCAGTAAGGCAGTAGTAATGGTGAAGAGTGTTTCCTGAGCCAGTATCAACACTGATTGTGTGCTCTCCCCTGAAGAGAATGGAGTCCAGGATGTGCTTTTGCCACAAGTCCCTGGTTCCTGAAGATGGTGATTTTTCTGTTCTGGTGTCTTTCAGGCTGGTTTCACATTCCTCCTGGCTTCCCTTCCTCTCCAGCATTAATAAGTAAAAAACAGGGCAAGATATAAGACCTGGGTTTCTTTGTTTTCTCCTTATCACCGTTATCATCTTATAGGCTTTCCTGGAAGTTCTGATCAGTTTTTTCCTTAGTCCTGGGGAGCACTCCCTCACAGACCTCTTTCAGCCCCTTGGGATAAAGGCTGGTTGGCTAAAACAAAACCCATAGGCAGCGTCTGCCTTCTCAGTACTGGTCTTTCAACCTCTCTTAGTTTTTAAAATCCCTAAAGAGTTGGGGGAAATAGAGTATTTGCATAAAATATTTAAATAGAATCTCAGAAAGGTGAACAAATATAATAGTAACATGTTATTTCTATGTTTGCTAAGGATGGTTACAGAAACATGTGTCAAATGGCTTCATTTCTTTTCTGAGATATTAGCTGCCAGAGAACTTGGCTAGGTAACAGGAAGATGTACATATCTTCCTTCTTTTAAGGAGACTCTGAAAAATAAATGTAAAGCAATATGTTCCTTTTCTAGTTGTGCTAATGTTTAATTTAGCCTTTAAGTGGCCCGATCTTGTTCCCCAAGCAGTGCTGTGGTTATCAAGCTTGTGGTCATATTGGTAATGTACACTAGGCACAGAGACAGCTAACGGAATCCAATTTTAGGTAAGAGTTTTTCCTAAAAGACTCAGATAGATAGTGTAGGTCAGAGAACATTTTCAAATGGGCCTCTGACCTGGGCCCAGCTACACTGCCTTTTTACTTGCTGTTGGCAATTTGACTTTCTACAGTGTTAGAGATCTTCATTGTCTACAAAATAAAGCCAAGTGAGATCATCAGCTAATGACCAATTACCCATTTCAAAGAATATCTGGCTCATTTCTGAACATCTCTTTTTTAGGAAGTGCAAATCCCCTTTTGTGTCTCAAATGTAAGAGCCATCAAAGCAGAATTTTTTTTTTTCCTTCCAGGGATATTCATTAGTACTAATAAGATCTGAAGCATCAAGTGATTTCTTATGTCGAATGTACCACATTGTTAGATTTTTCCATGAATTGATAATAATCACCTTTATGTTGAACTTCAAGTGTCTAATTTGGACATAAGTGTTTTCAACTGAAATCTTGCATTTTCAGNTTGTGTCTCAAATGTAAGAGCCATCAAAGCAGAATTTTTTTTTTCCTTCCAGGGATATTCATTAGTACTAATAAGATCTGAAGCATCAAGTGATTTCTTATGTCAAATGTACCACATTGTTAGATTTTTCCATGAACTGATAATAATCACCTTTATGTTGAACTTCAAGTGTCTAATTTGGACATAAGTGTTTTCAACTGAAATCTTGCATTTTCAGGTTGTACAAACACACAAACTTTCCCAAGAACAGAGATACCCATGTTCCAGACTCTGAGACCCTAAAATAAGTCCATCCATGGATGAGACGAGACAAAATATATAAAGTATACCATTTCCAAATCTCTTCTTAGGGTGCAGAGGGGAGAGGAGTCAGATGGAAATATAAAAATATGAATTAACAGATAAATAAAATTAATCTTAGATTCATATAATTTTATACTTGTGAGAAATCATGCAGACCTTCAAGGTACTGGTTCTCCAACACTGGTGAGGGGCTTGTTTTGCTCTCCATTTTATTTACTTGTTATGTAAACCTTGATCTTCTGGTTGCAAGGAACTGAATTCTGTTCACAACCTGTGTGAACCTGAAAGAGACTGTGGAACTGCAGGTAAGAAGCCAGCATGGCTGACACCTCGGCTTCATCCCAGTGAGATACCCTCGCCAAGAACACAGCTGACGCTTGATAGCTTACGGAGAACCATGTCAGATTTGTGATCTCAGAAAAATAAGATTTAGCTTTCTGACCGGGGACCAGTCTTGATCACTCAAGAGCTTTTGTGTAGCAGAGTTTTATTAAAGTGGGAAAGGACAGAAAAAGCTTCTGACATAGATAGCAGAAGGGGGACAGAGAGTGCCCCCTTCACTAGTCTAAGAAAGGGAGTCATATACTTCTTAAAATTAATTATTATAATAAATCAAAGGAATGCCACATGTTTGTAAAGATCTTACCAGACCCAATCCCACAATTTACATTTTAAGATAATAAGATTGAAGTGAAAGTCACTCAGTCATGTCTGATTCTTGGCGACCCCATGGAATATACAGTCCATCGAATTCTCCAGCCCAGAACTGGAGTGGGTAGCCTTTCCTTCTCCAAGGGATCTTCCTAATCCAGGGATCGAACCCAGGTCTCCCACATTGCAGGTGGATTCTTTACCAGCTGAGCCACAAGGGAAGCCCAGTACATGAACTGTGAATTTCCATATGTTCAAGGTAGATTTAGAAAAGGCAGAAGAACCAGAGATGAAGTTGCCAACATCTGTTGGATCATCAAAATGCAAGAGAGTTTCAGAAAAAAAAAAAAAATCTACTTCTGCTTTATGGATTATGCCAAAGCCTTTAACAGTGTGAATCACAAAAAACTGTGGAAGATTCTGAAAGACATGGGAATACCAGACCACCTGAACTGCCTCTTGAGAAACCTGTATGCAGGTCAATAAGCAACAGTTATAACTGGACATGGAACAACAGACTGGCTCCAAATAGGGAAAGGAGTACGTCAAGGCTGCATATTGTCACCCTGCTTATTTAACTTATATGGGAAGTACAACATGAGAAACACTGGGCTGGATGAAGCACAAGCTGNCTCCAAATAGGGAAAGGAGTACGTCAAGGCTGCATATTGTCACCCTGCTTATTTAACTTATATGGGAAGTACAACATGAGAAACACTGGGCTGGATGAAGCACAAGCTGGAATCAAGATTGCCGAGAGAGACACCACCCTTATGGTAGAAAGCAAAGAACTAAAGCACCCCTTGATGAAAGTAAAAGAGGAAAGTGGAAATGTTCGCTTAAACCTCAACATTCAGAGAATGACACTGAAACATGTATACTATCATATAAGAAATGAAGCGCCAGTCTATGTTCAGTGCAGGATACGGGATGCTNAAAATTCTGTCTCTTCTTTCCATGGCTCCTTCCCACACCTCTGTCTGTTGCATATTCCTGATGTACTTGAACTTGGATGGTGACAGTTAGTTTTTGTGCTCTTAAACTAAACGGTATACACATGTACACTGACCTTTGACTAGATCCAAACTTTGATGCTCTTGTATTGCCTTTAAATCTTTCTTTACTTTCTTTCCCAAGCTGGTGTCTTCCAAAGTTCTCTGGAAGAGATTTTTTTTAAACCAGGGGTCCCCACCCCTTGGTATCTAATGCCTGATAAACTGAGGTGGCACTGATGCGATAATTATGGAAACAAGGTGCACGCTAAATGTGATGTGCTTGAATCATCTCAAAACAAAGCTCCCCCACCCCACCCACTAGGTCTATGCAGAAATTATTTTTCATGAAACCTGTTCCTGGTACCAAAAAGATTGGGGAATGCTTCCCAAAATGTTGAGGACTACTGCCTAAAATTTACCCTGCTTACTGGCTCTGCTCAAGTTGGCAGAATGAATGAAACGCTTTCCCTTCCTGCTCCCCTTGTTTTCCTAACAAACTTTTCTGGTTTTCCTTTTGTCATTGATCTCCTTTTCAGTATCTTTCTTTGTTATTTGATTTTCCCAATAGTTCAAACCTTAGCCTTTTTCTACATGATGCTGTCTTCTAAATCTACCCAACACAGTGAAAGTGAAGTGAAGTCGCTCGGTAATGCCAGAATACTGAAGTGGGTAGCCTATCCCTTCTCCAGAGGATCTTCCCAACCCTGGAATCGAACTAGGGTCTCCTGCATTGCAAGCAGATTTATCAACTGGGTTATCAGTGAAGCTCTTGTCCCTGGAGAAGGAAAAGGCTACCCACTCCAGTATTCTGGCCTGGAGAATTCCATGGACTGTATAATCCACGGAGTTGCAAAGAGTCAGACATGACAGAGAGTGACCCAACACAGATTCTTAAATTTTGGGTCTAGGTGTCCAGTGCTTCAATGCACTTCCACTCAGATATTCTGCCTTGACCTCCAGCTCAGTCCCAACACTGACCACATGACCCCTACCCTGCTCACTTTCCAATTCTCCATCTCCCGCTCTTTCAATTATTTTGCCATCAGTAAGCAAGCTCTGAGAACCTGCTCTGTGCCAGATATCAGGCACTAAACTCATAAGACCTGAGAGAAACTAGTCTCTAATCTCTTTTGTTTCTTCCTTTTTAACAAGTCTCTTCATGGCTTTAATCCCAGTTCTTATCATCTCCTACTTGGATTCAGACAACAGTTTTCTAACTTGTTTAATCACTTCTTCCAGTCACAAAGCTAAGTAAGTAAAAGGCAAAACTGATCTTGTCATTTTCCTAATTAAAACACCTCATTGTGCACTGGAGGAGCTCAGGCAGCGTGCCAACGGATTGCATAATGAGTGTCTCTCTTGCGCCTGCACAACTATTTTCTAAATGCATGTAGAACTGTTTGTGATCAGTATGTCATATGCATTTACTTGTGAGCTTAAACCCTTACTAATCCATGGAAATCCATTGTCGTATCATTTTAATTAGCATGTATGAAAAGTACAATTGCTATCTATAAATCATTATTTGTTTTTAAAACTGGATGTGTACCTTTAGAGTAATGGGAATTTCCCGGTTATTTTTTTAAATTATTTTTTGTGGAAGTATAGTTGGTTTACAACATTGTGTTAGTTTCTAGTGCACATCAAAGTGATTTTATTATACATATGCAAGTCTCTATATGTTACATATATATATATATATATTATTTTCACATTTTTCCCATTATGGCTTGTTACAAAATACTGAATATATAATTCCATATATTTCTCAGTTATCTATTTTATATACAGTACTGTGTATTTGTTCCTCCAAAGCTCCTAATTCATCCCTCCTCCTCACGTTTTTCCTTTGGTAATCACGAGTCTACTCCTATGAACCTGTTTCTATTTCATAGACAAGTCCATCTGCGTCCTAGTTTAGATTCCACATGTTAGTGACACCACATGGCCTCTGTCTTCCTCTATCTGACTTGCTTCACTTAGTGTGTCCATCTCTAGGTCCATCTGTGTTACTGCAAATGGCATTATTTCATTTCTCTTTTGTAGAAGAGCAATGAGGATTTCCCAGTTCTGCAGCGCAGCCTGTCTACATTCTCCTTACCTGTACGGCCTCTTCTCTGGGTGGATCTCTCCTCATATCTTTCTTTGCAAATATTTCAAATCACTAGAACTTCCCTAATATGTTTTTTTTTTTTAAGGTGGCTGTAAGGCTTTCCTTCCCAAAAACATCACAACTAAACTTTCTTCCCAAGAGAGAAAACTTGCTTTGCTCAAGTTTTGCTCAAGCAGAAAATCTCCGCATCCCAGGGAGGAGAAGCGCTGCCTGGGGAATGAGAGCAGCCATGGTAAGCCCAAGAAACCCCCGATGGTAAAGCATCCGCCTGCAGTGTGGGCGACCCTGGGTTCAATCCCTGGGTTGGGAATATCCCCTAGAGAAGGGAATGGCAGCCCAATCCAGTATTCCTGGCTGGACAGTTCCAAGGACAGAGGACTCTGGTGGACTGTGTAGTCAGTGGGCTCACAAC
>SJYW01028467.1:437715-449251 GCA_006410735.1 Raphicerus campestris | reverse complement strand
CATCAGTAAGCAAGCTCTGAGAACCTGCTCTGTGCCAGATATCAGGCACTAAACGCATAAGACCTGAGAGAAACTAGTCTCTAATCTCTTTTGTTTCTTCCTTTTTAACAAGTCTCTTCATGGCTTTAATCCCAGTTCTTATCATCTCCTACTTGGATTCAGACAACGGTTTTCTAACTTGTTTAATCACTTCTTCCAGTCACAAAGCTAAGTAAGTAAAAGGCAAAACTGATCTTGTCATTTTCCTAATTAAAACACCTCATTGTGCACTGGAGGAGCTCAGGCAGCGTGCCAACGGATTGCATAATGAGTGTCTCTCTTGCGCCTGCACAACTATTTTCTAAATGCATGTAGAACTGTTTGTGATCAGTATGTCATATGCATTTACTTGTGAGCTTAAACCCTTACTAATCCATGGAAATCCATTGTCGTATCATTTTAATTAGCATGTATGAAAAGTACAATTGCTATCTATAAATCATTATTTGTTTTTAAAACTGGATGTGTACCTTTAGAGTAATGGGAATTTCCCGGTTATTTTTTTAAATTATTTTTTGTGGAAGTATAGTTGGTTTACAACATTGTGTTAGTTTCTAGTGCACATCAAAGTGATTTTATTATACATATGCAAGTCTCTATATGTTACATATATATATATATATATTATTTTCACATTTTTCCCATTATGGCTTGTTACAAAATACTGAATATATAATTCCATATATTTCTCAGTTATCTATTTTATATACAGTACTGTGTATTTGTTCCTCCAAAGCTCCTAATTCATCCCTCCTCCTCACGTTTTTCCTTTGGTAATCACGAGTCTACTCCTATGAACCTGTTTCTATTTCATAGACAAGTCCATCTGCGTCCTAGTTTAGATTCCACATGTTAGTGACACCATATGGCCTCTCTCTTCCTCTATCTGACTTGCTTCACTTAGTGTGTCCATCTCTAGGTCCATCTGTGTTACTGCAAATGGCATTATTTCATTTCTCTTTTGTAGAAGAGCAATGAGGATTTCCCAGTTCTGCAGCACAGCCTGTCTACATTCTCCTTACCTGTACGGCCTCTTCTCTGGGTGGATCTCTCCTCATATCTTTCTTTGCAAATATTTCAAATCACTAGAACTTCCCTAATATGTTTTTTTTTTTTAAGGTGGCTGTAAGGCTTTCCTTCCCAAAAACATCACAACTAAACTTTCTTCCCAAGAGAGAAAACTTGCTTTGCTCAAGTTTTGCTCAAGCAGAAAATCTCTGCATCCCAGGGAGGAGAAGCGCTGCCTGGGGAATGAGAGCAGCCATGGTAAGCCCAAGAAACCCCCGATGGTAAAGCATCCGCCTGCAGTGTGGGCGACCCTGGGTTCAATCCCTGGGTTGGGAATATCCCCTAGAGAAGGGAATGGCAGCCCAATCCAGTATTCCTGGCTGGACAGTTCCAAGGACAGAGGACTCTGGTGGACTGTGTAGTCAGTGGGCTCACAACAAGCTGGACACAGTTGAGCAGCTAACACACATGGTAAGCCCTCTCCCCTTAGCCCGGAGAAACCCACGGTGGGCTTGCGCCCTTGTTTGTCTAACCTCAGCGCAGGGGAGTTCCTGGGTCTCCTATAGCTTTGGAAGTTCAGATGTATCGCTTGTGGAATAAATTGACTTTGCCTCACAAAGAGGGATATTCTATTTGTTCCCACCTTCTTCCTCCACGCCTGAATGTAGTTGGAATGACTGGATTTCAGAAGCTGAAAAAAAAGTCAAAAATTAAGGGCAAAAACTGCAGCTCCGCTATCATGGATTCACTCACTGATACTCAGAAACTGCCTGCTGTGAACTTAAATTACAGAAAACCACGATTATTTAGGATTTCTGTAATGTACATCCAGATAAATCCTAGTGCATTTACCCTGTCTGCTCACCTTCCCACATGCTAGAAATGTTGGTCCCATCCTTCCACCCCTAGTACACTCTTTCAGCATCTAAGGAACCAGCAAGTCAGCCCATTCTTTCCAAAGCTCACCCTGCGCATTTCAGCACCCAGCACAACAGTGTACTGCAAGTCTGCTTCCTCCGTGTCTCCCACAGTGGGCCGCAGTGAACAGCCATGCTGGCACTTATACGCCTACTTCTCATATACTCATCATGTTTCTTTAAGCCAGCAACGTTAGACACAGGCAAATGAACCCTCTCTCTGGACTGTTTGATTTAGGGTGTCCAAACCTGAGTCTTCCCCACGTGTCAGGAAAGAATCCTCCAGACAGAGGGCAGGCGCCCACTCAGACCCCATGCTCATCATATAGACCACAGGTGCAAACAGACAACCTCAGGGCTCATTTTCAAGCCCAGTCTGAGCCCAGTTCCAGAGCCGTCTGAGAAAGTGGGTATCAGTACCACTAGCAGGAGGAGCAAAGGGCATGCCCTCTCAAGTAGATGGGGACAAAGCCAGAACACGTTGGCCTGTCCTAGCAGACAGGTGTGCAGAGAGACACACAATGGCAGGAGAAAGGGGAGGAGTATCTTGCAACATCCCTCAGTCAGATCTGACTTCAGAGTCAACATGTGTTTCTCAGTGTGGTGGGATGGGACATACTGTATACAACAGTCAGTGTACTTAATTCATGATATAGTGTGTGGGCCTCAATTCACACTCTCATGATCACCCATGAAGAATAGGAAGACATTGCTGAAATTGCTAACCACTTACCGTAAGTGATTTGATTAGTAAATAGGCAAATAAATGTATAGATCTTCTTAAAAGCAAACATCAAATATATATGTACTAAGTCAGCAAGCACTTTTCTGTAATTTATTTTTATAGAATGATAGATTCTTTACATTCTATATGGTAGTTTTGTCACTAAGTTGTGTCCAACTCTTGCGACCCCATGGACTGTAGCCCAATAGGTTCCTCTATTCATGAGATTTCTCAGGCAAAAATACTGCAGTGAGTTGCCATTTCCTTCTCCAGAGAATCTTCCCAACCCAACAATTGAACCTAGGTATTCTGCATTGCAGGCAGATTCTTCATCTACTGAGCTACCAGGGAAGCCCTTAAATTTTATAGGACTTCCCTGGTGGCTCAGACAATTTTCAAAAGCACTCATGATTTCACATAATCCCATGATAACTCTTCCTTTTGAGTGCATAAGTATGTATGTGAGTGCACATTCCATGAGTGTTGTGTCTCCTGAATTTTTCTTGAAACTTCTCTATACAATCAAAGCTTGAACTCTGAGCCTAACAGTTACCTTGCTTCTTTGCACACACTTTACTTGGTTAAAAAAATTGGGTGATGCAATGGAGATGATAATTGTTATGAAGTGATAAATAACTTCTTAGAAATAGGAAAAGCCAACAAAGAAAAACTGTATCAGCAAAAGCTGGATCTTGAATAAAAAGGATAGTCTACATATAGAATTTTCAAAGACCCTTAAATCTTCGGATTCACACTGTCCTAATGTATATATTTAAATAAATTAGCATATGCACAAGCTTTAAAAAGGCTCTTCCTAACAGTACACTTTATTTATTCTCAACTTAGAGCTGAATAAGTCTCCCTTGGAAGCCCAAGCATTGAGGAAAATGTAATACTGCTTATTCAAAAGCCATTTGAATCACCTACTGTAAGAAAGTTATTATGCAAGATATAATGTGCCAGAAACAGTATTACACCATGAAGGTAATGCATGAAAGTAGTTTTTGAGAAAGAAGGAAGTAATTTGTAGTTACTTCTAAGTGCATGCTACAGTCCTTTGAATCACCTTTCCTCCCATATTGGAAATACAATCTTTGGAGGACTTGTGCAGACACTGGATTTGTATTAAAGATGTAGACAGCCTTCAGGTAAGCCTTATAACCCCAAGAGGTAAGTAAGTGCTATTGTGTATCAGGAAGATTGGGTGTCTGGGATAAGTTGACATATACTACAAAATGCTGGTGTACTTGTCTTCCAAGTAAGTCACTGAAAAAGAAAATCAGAAGCCAGGATATAGAAAACAAGGTAAAAATGGATGATTTCCATCTGCATTAGAATGTGGATATGCTTAATAATTTCTAAATGCTTTGAAGGACTCAGGATAGCAGATCCAGCAGTTAGGTGTCTTGTGGACAAAATGATCAACTATAAATAAATCCCAGAATTTCTTCCTCTCTCCCTTTAAGGCAGACTGACCAATCTGGCCTTTGTTTCCTGTTTCTGCTAGACCCATTCGAGGCAAAGGCTGATTGGCAGGAGCTGCTCACAGGCTCTGTGGACAGCCTTCCAGGCAGCACTTTGTAGAACTGACCACATTTCTTTACTGTTTATAAGTTACAGAAAACTGACAGAGGCCACATCCAAGGATGAATCATGTTGAACAATAATGTTTCCAAATTTCTCCCATTCCATGCTAATTTTTGTTTCCCCATTGTATAGACATGTATTCCCAGTAAAGCAAAGAATGCTGCCCCCCATCTACAAGAATTGAGTCATCAGCCACTGGCCCACAGCACATCCTAGGAAAAAAACTCAAGATGTCNCATTCCATGCTAATTTTTGTTTCCCCATTGTATAGACATGTATTCCCAGTAAAGCAAAGAATGCTGCCCCCCATCTACAAGAATTGAGTCATCAGCCACTGGCCCACAGCACATCCTAGGAAAAAACTCAAGATGCAGATCAGGAATGAGGCCCTCTGTGCTCTGGGAAAACTGGTAGAACAGATTCAGACTATTAGCTATTTTCAGGAGAAATTTTCATCAACCTAAATCTTTGCAATTTCCTATACTTAGGAAAGCACTAAATCTATTAACTGAGATACCTGATCTTTGGGACTAGCAGTAACCTTTCCTGGAGATCCTGACTGGGGGTCTACATCCTGCCCTCTCTCCCACCTCTTCAGAGCAGCCCCTCGGGGCCACCTGAGAGATGTCTGCTGGGTTATCATTCTCAGAAAGACTCTAAATAAACTCAAATCACCCTGGTGGCTCAGAGGTTAAAGCATCTGCCTGCAATGTGGGAGAGCTAGGTTCGATTGCTGGGTCGGGAAAATTCCCCTGGAGAAGGAAATGGCAACCCACTCCAGGATTCTTGCCCGGAGAATCCCATGGACGGAGGAGTCTGGTGGGCTACAGTCCATGGGGTCACAAAGATTTGGACATGACTGAGTGACTTCACTGCACTTCACTTCACAACTCTTATATGGTATCCTTATTTTTTTTCAAGTGATATGCCCCAAATATACATATATATATTTTCAAAACATGTTCAATTAAATGATAAATTCAGCAGGTACCGCATATTGGTATACAGTCTAATTATGTTCATGAAGAGGCCTGTAAATTTTCAGAATTCATCATTCTCTACAGTAACAAGAAAAATAAAGTCCAAGAGGACATTGAGTTGGATGCAAGAATCAGCTTACTCAGTGGCCTCTCCCAAAATCAGATGAGCCTTAGGTTTCTCCTAAATTATATCCTAACTCATCTCTGGATGAAAGACCAAATGTGGGGAGGTTACTTGTCTTAATTTATCATCTGTACATTCAGGAACCAAAAATATACCCATGTAGTGAGTGGTTTAGATGTTGCCTTTATCTCTTTGTTCTGCAGTTGTAATAATCAGAATTCAAGTCTGCTACTACATTCCCAAATACAATAATTGCTGCAATGAATTTAAACAATTTATGCCTACAAAAGATCAAAGAGCACTGCAGGAGAAAGCCACTGGTATAGGCCAGGCCTCATTCACAGAGTCAAAATATTAGCACCAATAATAGGCTATTTCTAGTCAACAAGATGCCTGTACAAACTTGGGAGATGTTATATTAGCTTTCATTGCTTTCCTAAGGCAGTATCCTGTGGACATTTGCCATGTCATTTCTGAGTGTTTTCATTTCACAAAGAAAATGCAACGACCCTCTGACCACTGCACATTTCTGGTGTCAAAGATGTATTATGCATAATCAAATCCTTCTTGTTAGTCTCCAGACATAAATGCATGAATATTTGAGCCACCCTAAAGCACTGAAGAAGGAAATGGCAACCCACTCCAGTGTTCTTGCCTGGAGAATCCCAGGGACGGGGGAGCCGGTGGGCTGCCATGTATGGGGTCGCACAGAGTTGGACACGATTGAAACGACTTAGCAGCAGCAGCAGGAAAGTATATTAGGAATGCAGAGGCTGAAAAAGAAATAATAGCTTTTCCTATTTCAACTTGGATAATTGTATTTTGGTTACATCATGTTAGTATTATTAGTGTCAAATGTGCTTTAGAAGTGACATTTTTAACCATCTTCATATCCATTTAATTATGAGATAAGTCAGAAAATTTTNTTCGCCTCTCTTCTTTTCACAGCTATTTGTAAGGCCTCCCCAGACAGCCATTTTGCTGTTTTGCATTTCTTTTCCATGGGGATGGTCTTGATCCCTGTCTCCCATACAATGTCACGAACCTTATTCCATAGTTCATCAGGCACTCTATCTATCAGATCTAGGCCCTTAAATCTATTTCTTATTAGGAGACGATAATTAGTTTCAGACGCTAGGATCAAGCAGCTTTAAATATTAATCTTTCAAAGACAGAAACATTGGAATTGGGCAAAGTTTATGACAGAATAGGATGGTACACTAAGCAATGCAAGGCCTTGAAACAAGGTCTTAATAAATAATGTGCTTGGGGAAAACAGTTTATTAGAAAACTAAATTTTTCTATAATCTTATTCCTTGTTTCAGACTGTGTTTGTGTTTTTGTTTTTGCCTTCATACTATGCCAACTTGCAAGTAAAGAAAAGTTAAATCACCCTTCTAAACAGTGTTGCAACTTGAACATGGAGTCTCTAGGATAGCAATTTCTCAAAAAATATGAGAGGGATGTTAAGCGATATCAAAACACAAACAAGAATACTCTCCATATTATTTAACACTGTGGTGGAATTTGTAGCAAAGTCAATTATAAATACTTATTAGTGAGATTATACCATTAGACAATCCAGGAGTGCAAATCATTATATTACAAATTTAAAATGCATCAGTTAAACTCTAAAAAAAGAAAAATATACAGAAGTGTATAAAATTTCTTGAAAATAGTAGTTACGGGTTTAATTGTGTTTCAAAAGAGACCTTATTTAAAAATTTAATGAAATATTTCCAACATTAAAATCATGAAAAATGTATGTGAATATATGTGAACTACTAAAAGAAAACTATGAGCCTTGGATACACAAAAAGACTTCATCTTCTAAACATTCCTCACTTCTTTACCACTTTACTGCCATAACTTAATATAAGCTTCTCTTCTCTTTCTCTGTCTCTGTCTCTCCTTCCTTCTCTCTCTAAACTGTCAGAGCTAATGCCTCCTATTTGATATTCTAAGATAATGGCTAAGTAAATTTTAGTAGCATCACTTTATTTATATTGTAAGTTATAATTTCAGCTAAAAACAACAACAATAAAATAAATATCTTGACAACATGAAGGAAATATGTTAAATAATATTAGAGTCATAACACTAGATGGTAGAATTCTATCATTTAAAAGTAGCTGTTTATTTCTATTTGTTTGTTTAAATATCTTACAATGTAAAAGTATTACTTTGAAAAACAGAAAAGATAACATCAAAGAACATTAAAACTGTTTTTTAAATGTTATTATATGATGAATGGATAAACAAACTGTGTATATACATATAATGGAATACTAGGCAGATATTGTGGGGAGGATGTCACATGGCATGTGGTATCTTAGTTTTCCACCAAGGATCCAACCTACACTCCCTGTGTGGGAAGTTCAGAGTGTTAACCTCTGGACCACCAGGGAAGTCCCTAAGCAGCTTTAGAAAGGAATGAGATTCTGTTTCATGTTACAACATGGATAAACCTTGAAGATATTATGAAAAGGGAAATAAGCCAGCCACAAAAAGACAAATATTCCATGAGTCCACTAATGCGAGGTATTTTAAGTAGAAAAAATCATAGATATAGAAATAGAAAAACAAGCACCAGGGAAAATATAAAGCAGTAGAACTGGAAAGATGTTGTTTAATGAATGTTGGGCTTCCCTGGTGGCTCAAATGGTTAAGAGTCCACTCACAATGCAGGAAACCCTTGTTCAATCCCTGGGTTGATCAGATCCCCTGGAGAAGGGAATGGCAACCCACTCCAGTATTCTTGCCTGGAGAATCCCATGGGCAGAGGAGGCTAGCAGGGGTTGCAAAGGAGTCAGGACTGAATGACTAACACTTACACTTTCATAATGGGTACACTTTCAGTATTTAAGGGATTGCGGTTCACTCCTATGACCATACTTTACTAATGACAAATAAAATTAACAAAGCTAGTTATATATTATAGTAATTATTTTATTTCACATAGGCCTACAGCATAAGATATGTGGAAACTTGGATTTTCTCTTCAAAATTATAGTGTAGCATGTAATACAAACTTTCAGTTCTGCAAGGTGAACAAATTCTGGAGATCTGTTTCACAACAATGTAAACATACTTAACACCATTGAACACTTTAAAAAGATTACGATGGTCAATTTAACATATATTTTTGCCACAATAAAATTTTTTAATGTTATTTGATGTCACAGATGCTTTATCTTTAGTAATCTGATAGATTGCCAGGAAAAATATTGATAACCTCAGATATGCAGATGACAGCACCCTTATAGCAGAAGGTGAGGAAGAACTAAAGAGTCTCATGATGAAAGAAAAGAGGAGAGTGAAAAAGTTGGCCTAAAGCTCAACATTCAAAATACTAAGATCATGACACCTGGTCCCATCACTTCCTGACAAATAGATGGAGAAATAATGGAAGCAGTGTCAGACTTTATTTTGGGGGCTCCAAAATCACTGCAGATGGCGGCTGCAGCCATGATATTAAAAGACACTTACTCCTTGGAAGAAACGTTATGACCAACCTAGACAGCATATTGAAAAGCAGAGACATTACTTTACAAACAAAGGTCCAGATAGTCAAAGCTGTGCTTTTTCCAGTGGTCATGTATGGATGTGAGAGTTGTACTATAAAGAAAGCTGAGTGCTGGAGGTGGTCCTAAGATGGCAGAGGAATAGGACAGGTAGACCACTTTCTCCCCCACAAATTCATCAAAAGAACATTTAAATGCTGAGTAAATTCCACAGAACAACTTCTGAATGCCAGCAGAGGACATCAAGCACACAGAAAAGCAGCCCAGCATCTTTGAAAGGCGATGTTTTATCAACAGTGCTGTATAGATTGAATGTCTTGAGACTACTGTAAAAATAAGACCAAAAACCAGAAATAGGTGGCTTAAGTCCAAATCCTGAGAACACCAGAGAACTCCTGACTCCAGGGAACATTAATCAACAGGAGGTCATCAAACGCGTACACTGAAACCAAGCACCACCCAAGGGCCAACAGGTTCCAGAGCAAGACATACCATGCAAATTCTCCAGTAACACAGGAACACAGCCCTGAGCTTCAATATACAGGCTGCCCAAAGTTATTCCAAGCCCACTGACATCTCATAACTCATTACTGGACACTTCATAGCACTCCAGAGAAAAGAAATCCAGCTCCACCCACCAGAAAACCAACACAAGCTTTCCTAACCAGGAAACCTTGACAAGCCACCCATATAACCTCACCCACAGCAAGGAAACTCCAGAATAAAGAGAACTACACAAACTACCAGAATACAGAAAGGACACCCCAAACACAGCAATATAAATAAGATGAAGAGACAGCAGAATACCCAGCAGGTAAAGGAACAGTATAAATGCCCACCAAACCAAACAAAAGAGGAAGAGATAGGGGATCTACCTGATAAAGAATTCCAAATAATGATAGTGAAAATGATCCAAAATCTTGAAAACAAAATGGAATCACAGATAAATAGCCTGAAGACAAGGATTGAGAAGATGCAAGAAAGGTTTAACAAGGACCTAGAAGATATAAAAAAGAGTCAATATATAATGAATAATGCAATAAATGAGATCAGAAACACTCTGAAGGCAACAAATAGTAGAATAAGGAGGCAGAAGATAGGATTAGTGACATAGAAGATAGAATGGTAGAAATAAATGAATCAGAGAGGAAAAAATAAAAACTAATTAAAAGAAATGAGGACAATCTCAAAGACCTCCAGGACAATATTAAACATCCCAACATTTTAATTATAGGAGTCCCAGAAGAAGAAGACAAAAAGAAAGACCATGAGAAAATACTTGAGGAGATAATAGTTGAAAACTTCCCTAAAATGGGGAAGGAAATAATCACCCAAGTCCAAGAAACCAGAGAGTCCCAAACAGGATAAATCCAAAGTGAAACACCCCAAGACACATATTAATCAAATTAACAAAGATCAAACACAAAGAACAAGTATTAAAAGCAGAAAGGGAAAAACAACAAATAACACACAAGGGGATCCCCATAAGGATAACAGCTGACCTTTCAATAGAAACTCTTCAAGCCAGGAGGGAATGGCAAGACATACATAAAGTGATGAAAGAAAATAACCTACAGCCCAGATTAGTGAATCCAGCAAGGATCTCATTCAAATATGAAGGAGAAATCAAAAGCTTTCAGTTCAGTTCAGTCACTCAGTCAGCCATGCCCGACTCTTTGCGACCCCATGAACTGCAGCACACCAGGCCTCCATGTCCATCACCATCTCCCAGAGTTCACTCAGACTCACGTTCATCGAGTCCGTGATGCCATTCAGCCATTTCATCCTCTGTCGTCCCCTTCTCCTCCTGCCCCCAATCCTTCCCAGCATCAGAGTCTCTTCCAATGAGTCAGCTCTTCGCATGAGGTGGCCTAAGTACTGGAGTTTCAGCTTTAGCATCATTCCTTCCAAAGAAATCCCAGGGTTGATCTCCTTCAGAATGGACTGTTTGGATCTCCTTGCAGGGAGATCCAAGGGATTCTCAAGAGTCTTCTCCAACACCACAGTTCAAAAGCATCAATTCTTCGGTGCTCAGCTTTCTTCACAGTCCAACTCTCACATGACCACAGGAAAAACCATAGCCTTGACTAGACAGACCTTCGTCGGCAAAGTAATGTCTCTGCTTTTGAATATGCTATCTAGGTTGGTCATAACTTTTCACCCAAGGAGTAAGCGTCTTTTAACTTCATGGCTGCAGTCACCATCTGCAGTGATTTTGGAGCCCAAAAATATAAAGTCTGACACTGTTTCCACTGTTTCTCCATCTATTTCCAATGAAGTGATGGGACCGGATGCCACGATCTTTGTTTTCTGAATGTTGAGCTTTAAACCAACTTTTTCGCTTTCCTCTTTCACTTTCATCAAGAGGATCTTTAGTTCTTAACTTTCTGCCATAAGGGTGGTGTCATCTGCATATCTGAGGTTATTGATATTTCTCCCAGCAATGTTGATTCCAGCTTGTGTTTCTTCTAATCCAGCATTTCTCATGATGTATACTGCATATAAGTTAAATAAACAGGGTGACAGCATACAGCCTTGATGTACTCCTTTTCCTATTTGGAACCAGTCGTTGTTCCATGTCCAGTTCTAACTGTTGCTTCCTGACCTGCATACAGATTTCTCAAGAGGCAGGT
>SJYW01028467.1:413410-430356 GCA_006410735.1 Raphicerus campestris | reverse complement strand
CAAACAAATAACCTAGCTCTATACCTAAAGCAACAAGAAAAGGAAGAAATGAAGAACCCCAGGGTTAGTAGAAGGAAAGAATGGCATTGAAACATGTATACTATCATGTAAGAAATGAAGTGCTAGTCTATGTTCGATACAGGATACAGGATGCTTGGGGCTGGTGCATGGGGATGATCCAGAGAGATGATATGGGGTGGGAGGTGGGAGGGAGCTTCAGCATTGGGAGCTTGTGTACACCTGTGGCTGATTCATGTCAATGTATGGCAAAACCAATACAGTATTGTAAAGTAGAATAAAGTAAAAATAAAGCTAAAAAAAATTAGAGCAGAAAAAAATGCAAATGAAACAAAAGAGACCATAGCAAAAATCAACAAAGCCAAAAGCTGGTTCTTTGAAAGGATAAATAAAATTGACACACCACTAGCCAGATTCATCAAGAAACAAAGGAAGAAAAATCAAATCCATAAAATTAGAAATGAAAATGGAGAGATCACAACAGACAACACAGAAATACAAAGGATCATAAGAGACTGCTATCAGCAATTATATGCCAATAAAATGGACAACGTGGAAGAAATGGACAAATTATTAAAAAGTAAAACTTTCCAAAACTGAACCAGGAAAAAATAGAAAATCTTAAAAGACCCATCACAAGCACAGGAATTGAACCTGTAATCAGAAATCTTCCAGCAAACAAAAGCCCAGGTCCAGACGGCTTCACAGCTGAATTCTACCAAAAATTTAAAGAAGAGCTAACACCTATCCTACTCAAACTCTTCCAGAAAATTGCAGAGGATGGTAAACTTCCAAACTCATTCTATGAGTCAACCATCACCCTAATACCAAAACCTGGCAATGATGCCACACAAAAAAAGAAAACTACAGGCCAATATCACTGATGAACATAGATGCAAAAATCCTTAACAAAATTCTAGCAAACAGAATCCAACAACACATTAAAAAGATCATACACCATGACCAAGTGGGCTTTATCCCAGGGATGTAAGGATTCTTCAATATCCACAAGGCAATTAATATAATACAGCACATTAACAAATTGGAAAATAAGAGCCATATGATCATCTCAATAGATGCAGAGGAAGTTTTGACAAAATTCAACATCCATTTATGATTTAAAAAAAAAAAAACTCTCCAGAAAGCAGGAATAGAAGGAACATACCTTAACATAATAAAAGCTATATATGAGAAACCCTTAGCAAACATTATCCTCAATGGTGAAAAATTGAAAATATTTCCCCTAAAGTCAGGAACAAGACAAGGGTGCCCACTTTCACCACTACTATTCAACATAGTTTTGGAAGTTTTGGCCACAGAAATCAGAGCAGGAAAAGAAATTAAAGAAATCCAAATTGGAAAAGGAGAAGTAAAACTCTCACTGTTTGCAGATGACATGATCCTCTACATAGAAAACCCTAAAAACTCCACCAGAAAATTACTAGAGCTAATCAATGAATATAGTAAAGTGGAAGGATATAAAATCAACATGCAAAAATCCCTTGCATTCCTATACACTAATAATGAGAAAATAGAAAGAGAAATTAAGGAAACAATCCCATTCACCATTGCAATGAAAAGATTAAAATACTTAGGAATATATCTACCTAAAGAAACTAAAGACCTATTGATAGAACACTATAAAACACTGGTAAAAGAAATCAGAGAGGACACTAAAAGATGGAGAAATAGTATCATGTTCATGGATTGGAAGAATCAATATAGCGAAAATGAGTATAGTACCCAAAGCAATCTATAGATTCAATGCAATCCCTATCAAACTACCAATGGTATTTTTCACAGAGCTAAAACAAATAATTTCACAATGTATATGGAAATACAAAAAATCATGAATAGCCAAAGCAATCTTGAGAAAGACGAATGCAACTGGAGGAATCAATCTGCCTGACTTCAGACTCTACTATAAAGCTACAGTCATCAGGACAGTATGGTACTGGCACAAAGAGAGAAATATAGATCAATGGAACAAAATAGAAAGCCCAGACATAAATCCACACACCTATGGACAACTTCTGTTTGACAAAGGAGGCAAGAATATACAAAGGAGAAACGACAATCTCTTTAACAAGCAGTGCTGGGAAAACTGGTCAACCACTTGTAAAAGAATGAAACTAGAACACTTTCTAACACCATACACAAAAGTAAACTCAAAATAGATTAAAGATCTAAACATAAGACCAGAAACTATAAAACTCTTAGAGGAGAACATAGGCAAAACACTCTGACATAAATCACAGGAGGATCTTCTATGACCCACCTCCCAGAATACTGGAAATAAAAGCAAAAATAAACAAATCAGACCTAATTAAAATTAAAAGCTTCTGCACAACAAAGGAAACCATAAGCATGGTGAAAAGACAGCCTCCAGAATGGGAGAAAATAATAGCAAATGAAGCAACTGACAATCAACTAATCTCAAAAATAAGCAACACCTACAGCTCAATTACAGAAAAATTAACAACCCAATCAAAAAATGGGTCAAAGAACTAAACAGACATTTCTCCAAAGAAGACATATGAAAGGATGCTAACAAACACATGAAAAGATGCTCAGCATAACTCATTATCAGAGAAATGCAAATCAAAACCTCAGTGAGGTACCATTTCACGCCAGTCAGAATGGCTGCTATCCAAAAGTCTACAAGCAATAAATGCTGGGGAGGGTGTGGAGAAAAGAGAACCCTCTTACACTGTTGGTGGAAATGCAAACTAGCACAGCCACTATAGATAACAGGGTGGAGATTCCTGAAAAAAACTGGAAATAGAACCGCTTTATGACCCAGCAATCCCACAGAGGAAACCAGAATNAAGAGAACCCTCTTACACTGTTGGTGGAAATGCAAACTAGCACAGCCACTATAGATAACAGGGTGGAGATTCCTGAAAAAAACTGGAAATAGAACCGCTTTATGACCCAGCAATCCCCAGAGGAAACCAGAATTGAAAGAGACACATGTACCCCAATGTTCATCTCAGCACTGTTTATAATAGCCAGGACATGGAAACAACCTAGATGTCCATCAACAGAAGAATGGATAGGAAAGATGTGGTACATATACACAATGGAGTATTACTCAGCCATTAGAAAGAATACATTTGAATCAGTTCTAATGAGGTGGGTGAAACTGGAGCCTGTTATACAGAATGAAGTAAACCAGAAAGAAAAACACCAATACAGTATGCTGCCTATTATACAGAATGAAGTAAACCAGAAAGAAAACACCAATACAGTATGCTGCTAAGTCGTTTCAGTCATGTCCAACTCTGTGTGATCCCATAGATGGCAGCCCACCAGGCTCCCCCGTCCCTGGGATTCTCCAGACAAGAACACTGGAGTGGGTTGCCATTTCCTTCTCCAATGCATGAAAGTGAAAAGTGAAAGTGAAGTTGCTCAGTTGTGTCCAACTCTTAGCGACCCCATGGACTGCAGCCTACCAGGCTCCTCTGTCCATGAGATTTTCCAAGCTAGAATACTGGAGTGGAGTGCCATTGCCAATACAGTATACTAACGCATATATGTGGGATTTTAGAAAGATGGTAACAATAACCTTGTATGCGAGACAGCAAAAGAGACACAGTCTTTGGACTCCATGGGAGAGGGCGAAGGTGGGATAATTTGGGGGAATGGCATGGAAACATGTATAATATCATAAAAGAAATGAATCGCCAGTCCAGGTTTGATACAGGATCCTTGGGGCTGGTGCACTGGGATGACCCAGAGGGAATGGTATGGGGAGGGAGGTGGGAAGGGGGATTCAGGATGGAGAACACGTGTATGCATGTGGCAGATTCATACTGATATGTGGCAGAACTAATACAGTATTGTAAAGTAATTAGCCTCCAATTAAAATAAATTTTTTAAATTAAATTTAATTTTTTTAATTTTATTTTTACTTTATTCTACTTTATAATACTGTATTGGTTTTGCCATACATTGACATGAATCAGCCAATTTTTTAAAAAAGAAAGAAAGCTGAGCACTTAAGAATTGATGCTTTTGAACTGTGATGTTGGAGAAGACTATATAGAGTCCCTTGGACTGCAAGGAGATCCAACCAGTCCATCCTAAAGGAAATCAGTCCTGAATATTCATTGGAAGGACTGATGCTGAAGCTGAAACTCCAATACTTTAGTCACCTGATGTGAAAAATTGATTCATTGGAAAAGACACTGAAGAACTGATTCATTGGAAAAGACCCTGATGATGGGAAAGATTGAAGGTAGGAGGAGAAGAGGACAACAGAGGATAAGATGGTTGGATGGCATCACCAACTTGATGGACATGAGTCTGAGCAAGCTCTGGGAGTTGGTGATGGATAGGGAAGCCTGGCGTGCTGCAGTCCATGGGATCACAAAGAGTTGGACAGGACTGAGTGACTAACAGTTTCACAGTGGGCACACTTTCGGTATTTAAGGGATTGTGATTCATTCCTATGACCATATTTTATTAAAGACAAAGGAAATTAACAAAGCTAATTATATATTATAGCAATTATTCTATTTCACATAGGTATACAGCATGAGATATATGCTACCTCTGATGGTAGAAGCATGGATTTACTGTTTAAAATTATAGTGTAGCCTGCTCCTTTACAAGGGAATGTTTCTTTATAATTTTAGCAAAGATTGTTGTTCAGTAGCTCAGTCATGTGTGACTTTTTGCGACCCCATGGACTGTAGCACACCAGGCTTCCCTGTCCTTCACCAACTCCCAGAGCTTACTCAAACTCATGCCCATCAAGTCGGTGATGCCATCCAACCCTCTCATTCTCTGTCACTCCCTTCTCCTCCTGCCCTCAATCTCTCTCAGCATCAGAGTCTTTTCTAATGAGTTGGCTCTCTGCATCAGGTGGCCACAATATTGGAGCTTCAGATTCAGCATTGGTCTTTCCAATGAATATTCAGGATTGATTTTCTTTAGGGTTCACTAGTTTGATCTCCTTGCAGTCCAAGGGACTCTTAAGAGTCTTTTCCAATATCAGAGTTCAAAAGGATCAGTTCTTCAGTGCTCAGCCTTCTTTGTGTTTCAACTCTCACATCCATACATGACTGCTGAAATAGCCATAGCTTTGACTATACATACCTTTCTTACTGTTCATGAGGTTCTCAAGGCAAGAATACTGAAGTGCTTTGCCATTCCCTTCTCCACATTCTGTCAGACCTCTCCACCTTGACCTGCCTGTCTTGGGTGGCCCCACACAGCATGGCTTAGTTTCACTGAGTTAGACAAGGCTGTGATTTATGTGATTAGATTGACTAGTTTTCTGTGATTATGGTTTGTGTGTCTGCCCTCTCACAACACCTACCATCTTACTTGGTTTTCTCTTACCTTGGACGTGAGGTATCTCTTCACAGCTGCTCCAGCAAAGTGTAGCTGCTGCTCCCAGCAAAGTAACATCTTTGCTTTTGAATACACTGTCTAGTTTTGTCATAGCTTTTCTTCCAAGGAGCAAGCATCCTCCTTGAAAGAAAAGGTTATTTGTCTGAATTTTTTTGCTCAATATTTGTTGTCACCTGTTTGTTTTTTATTTTAGTCATCACTGCAATGAATATCCTAAGGATAAAAATGATTGTCTTGAAGATTACAATGCATGCACCTGGTAATGCACCATTAATGACATATATGGACACAAGCAGGTTTCCCCCACTATCTGCTCCATCCATTTGTGCAGGACAGCAATGTTCCTGCAGTGTTGCAATTGCTCTGCGGGGCGTCGCTCTTTCTTGTGGAGAACAAAGACCTGTTTACTTTTTCCTATTCTCCACTCACAGAATGTCTGATCCTCTGAAACACCTTTAAATGTGTATTCAGTGAAACAATTAATAAAAGTATCATAATTTTAATCCCTATACTGAGAATAGCCATGTTAGATTCAATGTATATTTTTAACAGAATTCAGTCATTATCACGTGCATGTGTAGGTTCCTGATATGTATATTTTTCAGAATATTTCATTGAAAAATAATTCACTTTTGACATTGCATTAATTGCTATAAATAATAATCCATTTAATGTTTGAATTAAGCATTGATATTGAATAATAAAAAAAATTAATAAACACAGTAACAAATACCTCTGTATTTGTGAGAGTGAGTATATGTTTGTGTGTAGGGGGGTATGTGTGTATGTGAGTATGTGTATGTGTATGTGAAGACGGAAGATTTGGGGACTTGGGGAGGGAGATCTGGCATAGAGCTTTAATTACCTGTTGGGAAGAATGCATTGAATCCATTCACTAATTAAATGCCACAGGCCACTCTGGCTTAGCAGGGAACATCTAAATCTTTTCTTAATCAGCACATAAATGAAGTAGACATCCACCATTTCAATTATCAATTGTTTTCCCTCATCTTGAAGAATATATATGTCCATGATCCTTGTTTTAATGGACAATATCTCCTCATTTTTCCAGAAGGCACCTAGGTTTGTGACACTGTGTGCCCTGAACACTTGCTCTAAAGACTGTTATCTAATTACAGTGTAGAGAAATGGCCACTGGGAATGCAGTAATGAGAAAACCTTTGGGCACTGAAGCTGCCAATACATCATAGGCTTTATACATGAGAGAGAATAGATCTCTCAGCCAACTGGGCCAATATTCACTGTGAGGAATTAAAGGAAAAGAAGCAGAGGGTTGGAGGCTGAGAGAGAAATGAACAGGGTTCTGACAGAGGATTTGCTCAGCAAATAGCTGCTGTTATATTTGTGCTTGAATCCTTATTCCAAATAGGAAAACTGTTTCAAGACATAGAAGTCTTTCTGAACGTATTTCTAAAAACCTATGGCAGAATTTTCATTGCCATTTTTTAAATTGCCTTCAACTGAAAAGAATTATTTGCCCAAAGTCACAGTCCATCCTAAGGGACATCCCAAATATGGTGGCTGCCCATGCCCACCCAGTGACCCATCCTTCTTGGCCAAATTTTGGAGAACCCTCAACATCTACCCCAAATCCAGAGTGAGGGGGAGGGAGTCTACTCAAGGTTTAGTAGAGGTCGCATCATACTTCAGCTCTTCCTCTGACTAATTCTCTGTCATTCTCCCCTCACTATTGAGCTCTGGGCACTGCTCCATGATAAACTCCCTGCATGCTAATTTAGAATAGTTAGTATTTGCAAATCAACTCCAAAGTGGAATTTCGTTCATGGATCAAGGTGGTAGCCAGACACCAGCTCTACAAGGGCTTCACTCAGGAGTATTAGGAGAAGTGGTGGGGTAGTTTAGTCACTAAGTCATCTCCAACTCTTGCAACTGTATAGACTGTAGCCAGCCAGGCTCTTCTGTCCATGGAATTCTCCAGGCAAGAATGGTGGAGTGGGTTGTTATTTTCTTCTCTAGGGGATCTTTCCAACAAATAAATTATATTTCTCACTGTCACTACCAATGGTTCCAGTGACAAAGTGTGATTCTCTTGTCACTATATCCCCACCCTTGGCCAGCACTTCAGCTGGTCTAGATTGCTTGCCAGATCCACACCATGAGTTCTAAACCCATAACTGTCTGTTTTTTTATGTGTTTGGGGGAAAAATCAGTCATTGCTGCAGTTTTCCCAACACCAATGGAGCCCTCAATAAATACCACACATATTCCCCTTTGCCACAATTGTTCAGCACCAATCCTAAATTCTGATGGTAAACAGGGCAAATTATGCCCATTAATGTGATAACTCCTAGTTTTTCTTGCTTGTTCACTGGCCTCAAGAGCCAAATTAACTCAGTGTAATCCTCACTGGAGACCAACATGGAAGAATTTACCCTTGGAGACTAGGACAGAACCTAGACTGTGGGGAGTGAAGTATTCAAATTCCTTAAGTGGGTTACTGGAAATCCTAACTAGAAAAACTGGTCCTACCCACCCCCCATGACTCTCAGCACATATATTATACTTACAGAGAAACAATGCTACGTGCCATAATGCCAGACAGCTACATGCCACAGTCACTGGTTCAGCTTAGAGGACATCGCCTCTATCTGTCATAAATTTTCTATCAAGCTGGTGCCTAGATTATGACTCTACCAGCCTAATCCAGCACTACATTGAATCTACAGCCTTTAGGTGATAAGTTATACTGTTCAATAACTAGATTCCATGGTTGCACGGCCACAAATGGGTCTCTTGGTCTGAAGCAATTAGGACCAGGATAATATGTTTAGATTTAGGATTCTGCATGGTGATTCTGGTGGAGTTACCCTCTGGGCAGGGTAGACAATCTCATATCTCCAGTAAGTATCAATTTTAGTTAGGAAAAAAAAAATCACTGGTGCCTCCAGAGTTAAAGGGTGAAAAGGGCTTCAGTAACTAGTTACCTGAAGGAACAATGCCAAATCAGATTCAGCATTATCTCTGCTTCAGCAGTAATTAAATGAAGCTTAAGGAGACACGAGCCCATGATGTCAAGTCCATGCTAAACTTTCAGCCCTTCCTCTAAGGCTTCTTTGTTTATGAGCCCGTAAGAGGAGTCACCCTGCTCATGAAATTGCTGAGTGTCTCATCATGAGAAATGCTGTCTAAAGGCTATTAGTGTGAGACACAAAGATGTGCAATTTTGTACTGACCTTCCCAGACTTATCCACATTCTTTTTTTTTTTTTTTTTCTTTTAGTGGTTTAAGATAAAACTTTATTGTGTCTCACAGTTCTGGGCAATTTGCACTTGCAGTCACCACCTGTCTCAGCTGCAGTGAGATGGAGCTGTGCTGGAGTTAACGGAAGGCTCTTTGGGGTGGGATACCCGCGATGGCACCCTCACATGACTGGCAGTTGGTGTCTGCTGAGAACTCAGCCACTATTTTGGCAAGAACACCTGAACACGGTTTCTGTCTGCCTCAGAGCCTGGAAGAAGAAACTTGCAGCCAGTGAAGACTAGTCCTGGAAGTGGCCAAGTGTCACTTTCAGGTTTTCCACCAGTTAAAGCATGCATGGAGTCTGCTCAGCTTCAAATGGGTGAAGAAAGAAACCCCCTCTTTTGCGAAAGAGTGTCAAGGCCATGTGGGTTGTGCCCATCTTTGGAAAATACAGTTTGCTGCATTGAGGCTTGTTGCTGCTGTTGTTTAGTCACTGAGCGATGCCTACTCTTTTTCAACCCCACAGACTGTAGCCTGCTAGACTCCTCTGTTCACAGAACTCTCCAGGTAAGAATACTGCTGTGTGTAGCCATTCCCTTCTCCAGGAGATCTGCCTAACCCAGAGATTGAACCCATGTCTCCTGCATTACCACTGAGTCACCAGGGAAGCCCAAATATGAACACACACAACACATATATTTATATAATATATATACACATATATAAATGTATATATGTATAACCAAATCACTTTGCTACTTACCTGAAACTAACACTACAAACTAACTATATTTCAATACAAATATAAAAATAAAGAAACAAAACAAGAACAATCACAAATATAGAAAACATAAAAAATAAACCTATGGTTACCAAAGGGGAAATGGGGAAGGGATAAATTGGGAGTGTGGGGTTAACAGATTATATATATATAATTAAAAAGTAACAAGAATTTACTGTATATCACATTGAACTATATTCAAGATCTTATAATAAACTACAGTGGAAAATAATTTTTTTAAAATATGGATATATACATCATGTTCATGCTTAGTCACTCAGTTGTGTCTGACTCTTTGTGACCCCATGGACTGTAACCTGCCTGGCTTCTCTGTCCATGGGATTCTCCAGGCAAGAATACTGGAGTGGATTGCCATTTCCTTCTCCAGAGGATCTTCCCAACCCAGGGTTATACAAATCAGTGTCTCCTACATTGCAAGTGGATTCTTTACTATCTGAGCCACCAGGGAAGCCCAGATGTATACATAATATGCATACTTATAACTGAATCACTGTGCTATACACCTGAAACCAATAACATTATTGTAAATCAACTACATTTTAATTAGAAAAAAATATTCTCAAACTTGTGTTCCCAACTTTGTCCCCAAAGGGAATACTTTTCAGTTCTCATATTACCATTTTTNACTGTGCTATACACCTGAAACCAATAACATTATTGTAAATCAACTACATTTTAATTAGAAAAAAATATTCTCAAACTTGTGTTCCCAACTTTGTCCCCAAAGGGAATACTTTCCAGTTCTCATATTACCATTTTTAATTATCAGGACCTGGTTTTTTTGTCACAGGAGATATGCTAAGGCTTGGGAGTCAGTCTCTCTTGCAGCTCTGAAATTATTTCAGTTACATCATAAGCTGGTCTTCCCTGGAGCTGGAGGAGATGAAGGTCTCCTGTGAACATGAATATGGAGTACCTCCAGCTTTCAAAGCTCACTTGAGTTGTTACCAGTTGACCAGGGACCACATGTTACCTCAAGATTTCCAAAGAGTTAACCAGCTAACTTCAAAAGCCTCATAACTATTATCTATTGTCATTCAGTCCACATGCCACAACTACTACACAATCTCACTCTTCATTTGCTGCTTGAATATTTTCGCAGTACTGATGGTGAGAAGACCAGTGATGGCAAGGCTTCTCCATGCTAGGGGTTACCACCAGCGTACTTTCCTCCAGCAGTAAATTCCTACTCACTAGGGCTATAAAGTTCTAATAGCTAGGGCTAATTCCAGCACCAACTGTCAGCCTGGGCCCCCACAGAGTAGAACCTGAGGTATTTGTGTTGGATGTTTATTTGGGTAGTGCTCTCAGGGATGAAGGAAAGACAGGATAAAAGGCAAGCCAACAAAACCACATGTTGTCAGTTTCCCACTGTTCGAGGGAAATACCCCTCAGTCCTCAGCATCCACTGAAAAGTTTTCTGGGTTGTGCTGAAGAGCAGAGCACTCCTGGCTGCAATAGGGAAAGCACTTATCCAAGTGCGCCCTGTGGGTGCTGACGCATCCTCAGAGCAGCCCGCTGAGAAGTCAGAGAAGCTCCGAGTCAAGAGTCGTGGGTGAGCTATGAGCCTGAGCAGAAGGGTTGTCATGTGCATTTAAGCAAAGCTAGCTAAAATCTGCACAGACTCCGTCACAGCAGTGGTGCTTGGGGGGAGGAAAGGTTTGAAGTGGTACAAGTGTATGTGTGTTGAGTCACTTCAGTCTTGACTGACTCTTTTGCAACACCAGGGACTGTAGCCTCCCAGGCTCCTCTGTCCATGGGATTTTCCAGGCAAGAATTCTGGAGTGGGTTGCCATTTTTTTCTCCAGGGGGTCTTCCCAAACCAGGAATCACAAGAACCCATAGATTGATTCTGGGATGCAAAGATGAAAATATCACCAGACATTATGGCTAGAAAGATACATAAATGGGGCTGAACTTTTCTTGGGAGGCTCAGCTCTAAAGTAAGGCACACTGTCAGGTCTAAAGTCAGTGATTGGAGGGTGACAGCTGCGCTGATCCAGGGTCCTACCATGAGTCTGGCACCGTGGGGCTGTGTTACTTTTCTAGGACTGGCACAGCAAAGCGCCAGAAATGGAGAGGACTGAAAGAGCAGAAATGTATTCTCTCCAAGTTCTGGAGTCCAGAAATCTAAAATCATGTTGCGTTCAAAGGTTTCAGTGATAATCCTTCCTTTTCCTTTTGTAGCTTCTGGTAGATGCTAGCCTTCTCTAGTGTTCCTCAACTTGGACCTGCATCACTCCTGTCTTTGCCTCCATCTGCACCTGGCCACTTTTCCTTAGTGTGTGCATCTCCCTAAGACATGGATGACCTCACCTTAACCANTTCAAAATGTGTGTGTGTGTTTTAATCTTTTCCCAAATGTAGAAATCTGTTCAAATCAAAGAGTTCTCTTTGTATTTCGTTTCTCACTCTGACCACAAATGCTTGAAATTAGTATTCAGGGGCAGAGTCACTATCAAGCAAATGAAACTAAAATTCCAGGGAGTCTCATTTCCATGTATCCTGAGATCACCACCACCACCCCCCAGGGCATATCCTAGCAACTTGTTCACTTACCCATATGTTTTCATAAATTTTCAGAATTAAAATAGATTGACTCCACTACATAATTATCCCTATCTGTTTCCACTCTGAAAACCCCTGCCCATACTTACAGCCACTTGTGGCATTGGAATAAGGGTGAGAATTTTTGCAGTTTGATTAAAGTAAATGTGATTAGAGAAAATGGCATTTGGGTTCAGAGTGATAGATTTCTGTGGTTCTTCAGTGGTTTCCATGTTTAATTGAAACATCCCTTTAGTGTAGCAAGAACTAAAGGAATACATCTGTGTGCCTGAAGAGATGTTTTACTAGGTAGGGTGGTGTTATTAACATGCAGGGCCAGTATGAGTCTTCTGGGGCTAGCACTGAAAGTACAGGAGTCAAGGAAGAGAAAAGGAGCTGGAAATGTGTCAGAGGTGTTGACACAATCCTCCATGAAGCTGTCTCTTCATACTCCTATCTAACCTACTGTTGATCATTTTATGCAGGAAAAAAAATGCATGTAATTGTTAAACTGCAATGTCACATCAAAGTTTTACCAAAAAACAACATCAATCCATCACTTATTCCTGGACACTTTCCAACAAGAGGCACTGAGAACCACTGCTATTTTCTCTTTTTGTGCTTGAAACCTCATCTTGTTTGGCAATTGTATAGCATATTTATTAATTATGTTATGAAACATTGGTATTTAGCTTACTTTCAACACTGCCTTCCCTCTCCACAATTTTCAATGGCTATTATTTCACATTCTGTGGCTCCAAGTACCACATTTTTAATTCCATCAACTTGAGGCATAATAATGCAGAACTGTGAATTGGTTTTCCACACTGGGAATCAACCTATAGATAAAACATGGAAGTCATTGTAGGATAAAATATACATGGTACCATTCTCATTAAACTTAAATATATGTTCAGCTAACAGGAAATGGACTTCAAAAGAGGGAACAAGAAAGAAACCTGGTCCTGTGGCTGCTGCAGCTGATGGGACGAGACTCTTTTTAAAAACCAGCAGGAAGAGAGTAGAACTTATATACTTTATAATAATGTGACTTCTGTGGCTATAGTATAAATATATATGCATATACATATGTGTGTAAGTGTATGTCTTACTTGCTTAGTTTTATGTTACTCCATTTCAAAACAAATCTACAAAGTTTTAGTGTCTGGTCAATTTAAAGTCAGAGATCAAGAAGAGATGGAAAAAATACACAGAAAAACTGTATAAAGGAGATCTAAAATAACCAGATTACTATGATGGTGTGGCCAGCTGCCCAGAGCCAGACATTCCTGAGAGCGAAGTCAGGTGGGCCTTAGGAAGCCCTGCTGTTAATAAAGGCAGTGGATGTGATGAAATTCTAGTAGAACTATTCAAAACCTTAAAGGATGATGTCAACAAGGTGCTGCACTCAATATGTCAGTAAATCTGGAGCCAAATAGTGGCCACAGGACTAGAAAAGGTCAGTCTTCATCCCAATTTCCAAGAAGGGTAGTACTAAAGAATGTGCTAACCATCAGACAGTTGCACTCATCTCCCATGCCAGTAAGATCATGCTTAAAATATTGCATACTAGGCTTCAGCATTGTGAACCAAAGACTTCCAGATGTCCAAGCTGGGTTTAGAAAAAGAAGAGGAACCAGAAATCAAATTGCCAACATTCTCTGGATTAATCATAGAGAAAGCTAAGGAAGTCCAGAAAAACACCTACCTCTGTTTCATCAACTATGCCAAAGCATTTGACTGTGTGGATCATAATAAACTGTGAAAAATTTTAAGACATGGGAATACCAGACTATNAGTCAAATTACCAACATTCTCTGGATTAATCATAGAGAAAGCTAAGGAAGTCCAGAAAAAACACCTACCTCTGTTTCATCAACTACACCAAAGCATTTGACTGTGTGGATCATAATAAACTGTGAAAAATTTTAAGACATGGGAATACCAGACTATCTTACGTGTCTCCTGAGAAACCTGTATGCAGGTCAAGAAGCCACAGGTAGAACTCTTTTTGGAACAACTGGCTCAAGACTGAGAAAGGAGTATGACAGGGCTGTCTGCTGTCACCATGTCTGTTTAATCTGTACACTGACCACATCATGAGAAATGCTTGGCTGAATGAGTTTCAAGCTGGAATCAAGACAGGTGGGAGAAACATCAACAACCTCATGTATGTGGATGATACTAATGGCAGAAAATGAATAGGAACTAAAGAGCCTCTTGATAAGGATGAAGGGAGAAAATAAAAGAGCTGGCTTAAAACTAAACATTAAAAAAAAAAATCTTAAGATCATGGCATCCAGCCCTATTTCTTCATGGCAAATAGAAGAGGAAAAGATGGGGTGGAAGTCATGACAGATTTCCTCTTCTTGGGCTCTAAAATCATTGTGTATTGTGACTGCAACCACAAGATCAAAAGACATTTGCTTCTTAGCAGGAAAACTATGACAAATCTAGACAGTGTGTTGAAAAGGAGAGACATTACTCTGCCGACAAAAGGCTGCATAGTCAAGGCTGTGGTCTTCCCAGTGGTCACATATGATTGTTAAAGCTGGACCATAAAGAAGGCTGAGCACTGAAGANAATCAAATTGCCAACATTCTCTGGATTAATCATAGAGAAAGCTAAGGAAGTCCAGAAAAACACCTACCTCTGTTTCATCAACTATGCCAAAGCATTTGACTGTGTGGATCATAATAAACTGTGAAAAATTTTAAGACATGGGAATACCAGACTATCTTATGTGTTTCCTGAGAAACCTGTATGCAGGTCAAGAAGCAACAGGTAGTACTCTTTTTGGAACAACTGGCTCAAGACAGAAAGGAGTATGACAGGGCTGTCTGCTGTCACCATGTTTGTTTAATCTGTACACTGACCACATCATGAGAAATGCTTGGCTGAATGAGTTTCAAGCTGGAATCAAGACAGGTGGGAGAAACATCAACAACCTCATGTATGTGGATGATACTAATGGCAGAAAATGAATAGGAACTAAAGAGCCTCTTGATAAGGATGAAGGGAGAAAATAAAAGAGCTGGCTTAAAACTAAACATTAAAAAAAAAAATCTTAAGATCATGGCATCCAGCCCTATTTCTTCATGGCACATAGAAGAGGAAAAGATGGGGTGGAAGTCATGACAGATTTCCTCTTCTTGGGCTCTAAAATCATTGTGTATGGTGACTGCAACCACAAGATCAAAAGACATTTACTTCTTAGCAGGAAAGCTATGACAAATCTAGACAGTGTGTTGAAAAGGAGAGACGTTATTCTGCCGACAAAAGGCAGCATAGTCAAGGCTGTGGTCTTCCCAGTGGTCACATATGATTGTTAAAGCTGGACCATAAAGAAGGCTGAGCACTGAAGAATTGATGCCTTTGAACTGTGGTGCTGGAGAAGACTTGAAAGTCCCTTGGACAGCAAGGACATTAAACCAGGTAATCCTAAGGGAATTTAACCCTCAATACTCATTGGAAGGATTGATGCTAAAGCTAAAATTCCAGTATTTTGGTCATCTGATGCAAAGAGCTGGTTCATTGGAGAAGTCCCTGATGCTGAGAAAGATTGAGTCCAGAATGAGAAGAGGGTGTCAGAGGATGAGATGGCTGGATGGCATCACTGATGCAATGGACATGACATCGGGTAAACTTCAGGAGATGGTGAAGGACAGGGAGGCCTGGTGTGCTGAGGTTCATGGTGTCACAAAGAATCAGACACAATGGGGATTGAACAACAACATCTATGTTTTAATACTATTTTTAACTTAGTATAATATATAGAATATGAAGGTTAACATCCCCATCTATTAAAAAAAAAAGATAAAAATCAGCATTACATAATAAAGATAAAGATAAAAATCAGCATTACAATCTACCTACAAAAAGTACTGTAGAGGATCACATTTAAATCTCTCTCCCCAGTAATTTTGGATAATAAAACAAGACTGCCATTGTAAACCCTATTTTACAATGCAGGGGATAATTAGGCATTGTCCTTAAGTACTTGCTAATTCACGGATTGTGATATCCACAAGGGCTCTCCCAATCAATAGTGAGAGGTTGCTAACGTGGGATTGGCTGTAATTAGGGACTTCTGAGAGTGCCAATTCCCTGTGCTAATCATATGTGGCTTAATAGAACCTAAATTGGGGCATGATTTGGCCTGTGCAAGTCTTCACTTCCCTTTTTCTTTCCTAATGATCACATTAATTGCATCTATTTTAAACATTCACAGTGGTAAAGAACGGGGGATGTTATAAATTGCTGATATTTTGACTGTTTGAAAACACAACATGCAGTGATTTTTAAAAGAGATTTTAAAAAGATAGTTATATTAAATTAAAGGGCAATGCCAAATTATACTCTGAGAAACTGATTAAATTATAGTTTTTTTTCTTTTCCTCCAAATAATTCATTAATGATAAAGGTGAATTCATGCTGTTCCCCAATCTATTATTTGCAGAATTTATATTCTATGGAGGAAATGGGCAGCACCTTATTTATTTAGATAAGAATTACAGAAAGGACCTTTATAAAGAAAGAATTGAAAACAAGAGGCTGTCATAGCAAGGCTATCTTTTCCTTATGAACAAGAAGGAAACTTCCATAAGGTCAAAGAAGGCTTTAAATCTCTTTTTTTAGGCACCTTGAGAAACAGTGAATCTTCTTCCACAAAACAGTAAGCTATTTATTGCATTTTACAATGTTATAAACATGAATAAGCTTATTTCTGCAATAATGTTACCCATACATAATTGACGGATGCAGTTTTTCACTGTACAGCACAAAACAAACTTAACAATCTTAATTTAGAACACATCCCTCTCAAAGCTCATTCTTTCTCCAACCCCCTTCTCCATGCTTCCTCATTACTAAACAATCTTAACATCTTAGCTGGAATGACCTCAGCTTTCTTTCTTGAAGAAAAAGCAGGACACCTTGCTGGCTCAAAAGCAAAAAAAAAAAAAAAAAAAAAAAAAAAAAAAGAAAAAAAAAAAAA
>SJYW01028467.1:384295-407757 GCA_006410735.1 Raphicerus campestris | reverse complement strand
GGCAATCTTGAGTCCAGCTTGTGTTTCTTCCAGCCCAGCATTTCTCATGATGTACTCTGCATAGAAGTTAAATAAGCAGGGTGACAATATACAGCCTTGACGTACTCCTTTTCTTATTTGGAACCAGTCAGTTATTCCATGTCCAGTTGGATTAAGCATCTTTTAATTTCATGGCTGCCATCACCATCTGAGTGATTTGGGAGCCCCAAAAAATAATGTCTGACACTCTTTCCATGGTTTCCCCATCTATTTGCCATGAAGTGATGGAACTGGATGCTGTGATCTTAGTTTTCTGAATGTTGAGTTTTGAGACAACTTTTTCACTCTTCTGTTTCACTTTCATCAAGAAGCTTTCTAGTTGTTCACTTTCTGCCATAAGGGTGGTGTCATCTGCATATATGAGATTATTGATATTTCTCCCAGCAATCTTGATTTCAGCTTGTGCTTCATCCAGCCCAGTATTTCTCATGATGTACTCTGCATATAAGTTAAATAAGCAGGGTAACAATATGCAGCCTTGACATACTCCTTTTCCTATTTGGAACCAGCCTGTTGTTTCATGTCCAGTTCTGACTCTTGCTTCCTGATCTGCATATAGGTTTCTCAAGAGGCAAGGTATGTGGTCTGGTATTCTCATCTCTTTCAGAATTTTCTACACTAAATTCTGAATTCTGAAAGAGCCTCTTGATGAGTGTCAAACAGGAGAGTGAAAAAGAAAGAATTAAAAATAAACATTAAGAAAACTAAGATCATGGCATCTGATCCCATCATATCAAGGAAAACAGGAGAGGAAAAAGTAGAAGCAGTGACTTTATTTCTTGGGAAGTGATTTTCTTTATTGGACTCCAAAATCACTGAGGATGGTGACTTCAGCCATGAGATTAGAAGACACTTGCTTCTTGGAAGGAAAGTTATGACAAACCCAGACATACATTAAAAGCCAGAGGCATCACTTTTAGCAACAAAGGTTGAGATAATCAAAGCTGTGGTTTTTCCAGCAGTTATGTATGGATGTGAGAGTTGGACCATAAAGAAGGATGAACACCAAAGAATCGATACTTTTGAACTGTGGTATTGAAGAAGATTTTTGAGAGTCCCTTGGACTGCAGGGATATCCAACCTGCCAATCCTAAATGAAATCAGTCCTGAATATTCATTGCAGGGACTGGTGCTGAACATGAAACTCCAATATTTTGGCCACCTGATGCTAAGAGCCAACTGATTGGAAAAGTCTCTGATGCTGGGAGAGATTGAAGGAAAAGGAGAAGAGGGCAGGAGAGGATGAGATGGTTAAATAGAATCACTGACTCAATAGACATGAACTTGAGAAAACTCTGGGGTATAGTGGAAGACAGTGAAGCCTGGTGTACTGCAGTCCATGGGGTCACAAACAGTGGGACATGACTGAAAGATTGAACAACAACAAGCCTAGACTCAACCTCAGAGCCTGCATCCCACAGTTGAGCAGCAACAGAATCAAAAGTTTGGACTTCCCAGATGGTGTTAGTAGTAAAGAATTCTCCTGCAATACAGGAAATGCAGGAGACTTGGGTTTGACTCCTGTGTTGGGAAGATCCCCTGAAAGAGGGCATGGCAACCCACTCCAGTATTCTTGCTGGAAGATTCCCCATGGATAGAAGAGCCTGGTGGTGCAAAGAGTCAGATACGACTGAAGTGACTGAGTATGCACACAAGGAAATCTTATAGCAGCAAGGATGAGCTGGATTATGAAGATTATGAGCATGACATTTTACAAATCTGACAAGAGGTAATGAGATGCCACATGAGGGTAACTTGCAAAAATAAATCAACCAGGAAGAATATGCTGAAATTGAGTACTCAGAAGACCCTATGACTTATTCAATGTTTGGGGAAAAGAGGAGAATCAAGAAGTGTTCAGCTTGTGTAGTAGAAATGGTACCATCAGGAGGAAACAAGAAGCAGGGGTAAAGATAGAATGGGGAAGTTAGTGCCCCCAGCTGTAGTCATGGTGACTTCCTGATAATGGAATCACGTCTGAAGGTAGGTGTCTGTTAGTCAATGTGACAAGGAATTTAAAATTTAGGAACAAGAATAAGATAGAAACAATGAAATTGCCATTCTCAAAAATTATACTTGATTTTACAAAAAATGGAGCCACATGTGTGAAGCAGCAGGAGAAAGAAAGGCAGGAAAAGAAATAGACCAGGAGAAACAATGTCCCAGAAGTCAAGAGGGAAAATCAAATGCATTATATCTAATGAGAAGGCTGAAGGCAGATCCATCAACCAGGTGCGTGACACNTACAAAAAGTGGAGCCACATGTGTGAAGCAGCAGGAGAAAGAAAGGCAGGAAAAGAAATAGACCAGGAGAAACAATGTCCCAGAAGTCAAGAGGGAAAATCAAATGCATTATATCTAATGAGAAGGCTGAAGGCAGATCCATCAACCAGGTGCGTGACACGCTGGACACGGTTGGTGTCTTGAGCGCAATGGTGACTTGAAGAACATGCTTGGGGATATTAGGAAGATGGGTCAAGATGATGGAGGGGGGGCAATGATGGGTAATGGTGCTTAGAAATCAGTATGTTTCAGAAGTTTTGAGGGAAGATGTTCTTATAGAAAAAGGAATAAAAATAATCATTCAAATCTGCATTGCATAGGAAAGCATTAATAGAAACAAGGTCCTTACTTTCTCAGAGGGATCCTAGTCACAAGTTAAAAGGGAGATCCACTGAGTGGGAGCCAAGGAAGGGCACAGGAGCAGGGGCCCCAGATGCCTTGCAGTGTTATAGCCTAACACTATAAGGAGGGGAGGAAAAATCATTCAGGGACAAAATTTGGCAGTTGTCAAAGGAGAGGTTTGTAGCAACCACTGAGGATAGAGTAATTGGCAAGGAGAGGAAGAGAATTCAGGGAGATGTTTCAATAGCCATGACCCCCCTCTTAGAGATGGAATTCACAGAGAGATGTGAATTATGTTTAGAATGCCTTTAAAGTTATTTCTATCTGATGTGAGTAAGCCACGATTGATGCACCTGGGGACCCGGAATTTGCACAAACAACTCAACATCTGCCTTATTCTTAGGCAAAGGCAACAAGCCGTTCATAGGGAGAAGAGACTGAGGTCCAGAGGGATGTGGATGAGAAGAGACAACATAAGTGGAGGACTGACCATCCAGAGGGAGAGTGGCCCCTTTTCCTGTGAAGAGAGAGAAAGGTTGGTGTCTGCAGGAGTGGGCAAAGGATTTATGTGTTTTCTCAGCATATATAACACAAATGGACCATGGTCCACATCAGGTTATCATGGCTTAGGGACACAAAGACACCATCTGTATAATAGCTGAAAAGAGAGACAATACCTTAGTTCAAGTGTGATACAGAGGACATGTGTACAATGGAAAAAGTATACGTGGGGTATAAAGACAAAACATCCACCCCAGAGATGGATCTAATGAAGTGCTTTGAAGAGCTGACAAAAAGGAGAAGCTCAGTGTCCTCTCTTTCAGCATAGAAACTTGTGGCTGCCTGTTCCCTTCCCTGAAATTAAATCAAAATATCTAAGATCTGGTCTAAGAAATAATTTTTTCAAAATCCTCAGATTATTTGTCTATCCAGCTGAAGTTGAGAACTACTGATAAAATATAGAAAGAATGGTAAGGTTTAGCAGTTAACATACTTTGTACTAGGGCATACATTATTATTTGAGGTTCTCGTGTGGTGCAGTGGTAAAGAATTCACCTGCCTGCAAATTCAGCAGACTCAAGAGATGCGGACTTAATTGCTGGGTCAGGAAGATTCCCTAGGGGTAGGAAATGGCCACCCACTCCAGAATTCTTGCCTGGAGAATTCCATGGACTGAGGAACCCAGCAGGCTATGGTCCATAGGGTTTCAAAGAGTCAGACATGACTGATTCTCTCTCTCTCTATCTCTATCTCTCTCTCTCACACACACACACAATTTAGATGGAATATACTCATATTAAAAAAGAATCCAGATAATTCCATCAGAAAACTGTTTTTTTTTTTTTTTGGTCTGAAATTATTTGAATGGTGAGTAGATGTAAAACATCTTCTGAATTTTTCTCAGAATATTATAGATCTGAAATTAATTAAAAAGAGTGTCTATAAAATGCGCCATCTTTAAGTAACAGGTTTATGTCAATATTTCACACTTTAAAAGTCCTCACAAAGAACCATACTCATTTAGTCTATATGTATAAGTGCTAAAAACAAACAAAATAACCAAGACATATGTTTCACCTCGGAAGGATGAATCAAGAGTAGGATTTGACATCACAGCCAAGATCCATACCGGTCTCATCATTCATAAGCCTCCAGGAGGCTTGCCAAAATGTTTCATCTCTCTAAATTTCATTTTCTCATTGATATAATGGATAGGAAAATACCACTTTCTGATAAGCAAACCAGGCACCAAAGGCGGAGCAACCTGTACAGCAAAGAATCTATTTCTTCCTGCTCCTCTGCAAGGAATTACTTGCTGTGACTCTCCCAGCTTGTAGAGAAATGCTTTCTAGACTTGCTCATACATAATGTGTGTTAGTTGCCCTGTAATGCCCAACTCTTTGCAACCCAATGGACTTTAGCCCATCAGACTCCTCTGTCCATGGAATTCTCCAAGCAAGAATACTGGAGTGGGTTGTCATTTCCTTCTCCAGAGGATCTTCCCAGTCCAGGAATCTAACCCAGGTTTCCTGCCCCGCATGCAGATTCTGTACCACCTGAGCTACCAGGGAAGCCCAGACTTTATCATGCTAAATCGCTTCAGTAACGTCCAGCTCTTTGTGACCCCATAGACTGTAGCGAGCCAGGCTCCTCTGTCCATGGGATTCTCCACACAAGAATACTGGAATGGGTTGCCACTTCCTCTTCCAAGAGATCTTCCTGGCTCAAGGACTGAACCTGAGTCTCTTGCATTTCCCACATTGGCAGGTGAAATGTTTACCACTGCAACCAAGTGCCTACCTTGAGTCAAAACCTGTTAGAATTAGGAGATTAGAAAAGTGAGCAATCAGGCACACTGTTGTCACAGAGGCTTACTTTTCTTTAACATCACCCTTTACATTGATAAGATCATAAAGTTTCATTGATTCAACTCTAAAGAACTCTGAAATTGGCGCAAACTTTTATGCTTTCATACCTATTGTTGTATCTTGTGGAGACACTGAAAATGTCTTCTCTAAACCTCAAATTTCCTCACTTCCTTTTCAAAGATCATCTTTTGTTTCCTGAGTGATTTTTGTAGAGATAAATAACCTTATTACATCCATTTGCAAATTATTCAATCACGTTCAATTATTAACTTAAGGGTAAAATCAAATAATTAGTAGATCTACAAGAGTTTATATAATTTAGCTCTTTCCTGATTATCTTTCTGGATTGATTTTCAAAGTTTTTTATATGCACTTTACACTAATCTTATTTAAATAGAATGCACCAAGAACAATATGCTCTCCAATATTTTGAGAAATATTTCCTATATTTGAACATTCTATTTACTGGGATAAAAACATTTTTGTTATGGAATAAAAACCCATATTATCACCCTGCTTATATGTATCACCTTTCTTATTTAACTTTTATGCAGAGTAAATCATGGGAAATGCTGGGTTGGATGAAACACAAAGTGGAATCAAAATTGCCACTAGAAATATCAATAACCCAGGATATGCAGATGACACCACCCTTATGGCAGAAAGCAAAGAGGAACTAAAGAACCTCTTGATGAAAGTGAAAGAGGGGAATAAAAAAGCTAGATTAAAACTCAGCATTCAGAAAACAAAGATTACGGCATCTAGTCAACAACACTTCACGTTGTTGACTGACTTGGGCTTGGGTAAGGGAAATAGATGGGGAAACAAATAGATGGGGAAACAATGGAAACAGTGACAGAGTTTATTTTCTTGGGCTCCAAAATAACAGGGGATGGTGACTGCAGCTATGAAATTAAAATACACTTGCTTCTTGAAAGCAGAGCTATGACCAACCTAGACAGAATATTAAAAAGCAAAGACATCACTTTGCAAATGTCCATATAGTCCAAGCTATGGTTTTTCCAGTAGTCATGTATGGATGTGAGAGTTAGACCATAAAGAAGGCTGAGTGCCAAAGAATTGATGCTTTTGAACTGTGGTGTTGGAGAAGACTCTTGAGAGTCCCTTGGACTACTAAGAGATCAAATAAGTCCATCCTAAAGGGAATCAGTCCTGAATATTCATTGGAAGGACTGCTGCTGAAGCTGAAGCTCCAATACTTTGGCCACCTGATGTGAAGAGCCATCTCATTGGAAAAGACCCTGATCCTGGGAAAGACTGAAGGAGGGAGGAGAAGGGGATGACAGAGGATGACATGATTGGATGGCATCACATCTTAATAAACATGAGTTTGAACAAACTCCAGGAGTTGGTGAAGGACAGGGGAGCCTGGCGTGCTGCAGTCCATGGGGTTGCAACGAGTTTAACACAACTGAGCAGCTGAACAACAGTAACAATACCCACAAAAGCTGGATGAATATTTCCTGTTGAACTAAAGGGCGTCTGGCATTCTTGCATTTTCTGTTTTGGACCTTTTAATAGCGTTACCTGTCTTGGCCCTAGAGTCTTTCTCTCTAATCCATGGAAACGGGATAAGTATGAAGTTTTTGGAGAATTCTGAGATGGACTATGTTTAAAATAATTGATTAAACTGACAATTAAAATCTGTAAAATATTCTTCATTTTACTTAATTCCCCCCCAAATCCTCATCCATATGTAGCAGTAGATAGTTATTAAAATAACAAATCCCTTATAGGATAGTGTAATTTGCAATTATGAATTCATTTCTTTTGCTTAATACTGTAAAACATAACAATCTCTCCTAAACACATGCTAATGGTTAGCTTTAAAATTGCAGCGACACTCTGCTTATTAAGCCCAAGTGCTAGGTAAACTGACAGTTATATTCCTAAAGAGGATAAGTACAATCAGCTATGCACAGGCAATCACATAAGTTTCAGAGGTTGTGAAAATTCCATAAATACAAAGAACATTTTAGTTTGCATGATTTAGAAAGTCCAGCCATTTGCCTGAAGCAGATTTTTTTTTTTTTAAGGATGCGCCAAGTGCAAAGCTTCAGATGGCTGGGCTGTGGTCAGGAGGAACTCACAGACCATTCCCTGGCCAAGGGGCCCTGGGGAAATCCAGCAGGACAAATACACTATGCTCTGTTGGTATAGCTAAGAAACAAGTATCACAGCTGTTTAATTCTCCAATTAGGTTTATTTATATCTGCTATCAAGCAGGAACTTTATCTCCTGAATTATAGAGAGAATACCTTTCTGAGTCATTCAGGCCACCCAGGAGGAATCAGAGATCATGGCTAGAGCATTTTCCTAGGATTTCCTGATGGAGTGTGGTCATGTGTTTGGAATGATACAGTACTTAACTCTTGTACTCAGTGTCACTGGATTGGATGAAATCAACTTAGAAAAGAGTTTAGATATAGCAGAGAAGAGGATCTTAAATTGATCTTTGAGTAAGAGAGGAGCTTCTAGTTCAGCAGGAAGAAAACCAGAAAGAGAATATGGCCTTACCCAAGCCCAAGTCAGACTGCACTTCTGGATGGAAAGAGTAGGCAGTTGCTTCAAATGCTGCTAAAAGCTTGAGTAAAATTTGCAAAGAGGAGTGGTCATTGGCTCAAGAAAATAAAAGCTACTGGATACTTGGACAAAAATAGCCTGGGATAAATGGAAGAAATCTTACTAGGTAGGAGAAGCAATATGAACTGAGAAAGTATAGATAATTCAGGTTGGAAACTTTCCTATGAATAGAGAGCAAATCAACAGCAGAATATAAAAGACCCAGTGATGGTCCAAATCCCTTCAATTTAGTATACCTTCTGTCCTGCAGTTTGGAGTTCTTAGGATCTTTGTCTATGTCGATCTTGACTTCAAGTAACTTGCAGCCTGATTTAGAATATTTATGGAAGCACTTGAAAAGCTGAAACAGAGAATGCAAAATATTAAATAAATGGATAAAATTCCACAGAGTACTTCCAGGGTGAGGTGGGGATGGGAGTGTTCAGAAAATTTTGTACAGGAGATAGCATTGGAGGGGGCCCTGGGAGGTGGTCAAGTTGTACAAAGTGGAGGCTGTGGAAGGGAAGGGAGAATCTGGAGCATCTATAGCACTCCTGCCTGAAGTTGGAGAGTATATGAGGGAACCAGAGGCGTGGGGGTGGACACACTCAAGAGCACCCAGGTGACAGCAACTCTGAGTGCCTGCCTTGGGGTTCTGACCCAAGAGTACAGACAGTGGGGATTATCTCTAACAATGCCACGAAGATCAAACTCTGTATTTCAGTGTCTTGAATGTGCATTAAAAACATACAAGTTTGGTGACTAGCTGTGAATTCTGAACTTTATTAAGCTTGTCTAGAACAAGATCTGTTGATGTAGTATCTTGGGCTAGGGACTGGAATCANTGTCTTGAATGTGCATTAAAAACATACAAGTTTGGTGACTAGCTGTGAATTCTGAACTTTATTAAGCTTGTCTAGAACAAGATCTGTTGATGTAGTATCTTGGGCTAGGGACTGGAATCACACTGAGTTTATACCTGTTCCCTCCCAATTACTACCTATATTAACTTTAGGGCAAATTTCCCATATCCTCAGCCTCTTATGCAATGTATTATAAATGCCCCCAAGATCCTTAAGAGACATCCATCCATTGCTTCCAAGATGGGTTAGTGAAGGATGAAGTTCATACANGGTGGTGATTTAGGGTCCAGAAAAAGAGCAGAAACACCTGGCCTGGAACTGACATTGCAATTGTTGGACAGGTTTTCCCACAAGTGAAGGGAGAAAGAAGCTGACTTGCAGATTTTGACAGTCCAAGCTCATCTGATCCTCTTAACAATCCAATAGGGTAAATACAATCCTTTCCAATTTCCAAATTGGAGTATGGTGGCTTAGAAAAGTTTTAAATTAACAATTGCAGTAACTATCTAAGTAAATGGCAACGGCTGTGTAGGTCCAAGGATTTGGGAAAGATAGATGGAGAAGAAAGGGAAAAAATGTGACTAAAGAATTAAAACAATTACACAGACTGCATCAGTTGTAGTAAGGAGATATCAAGATAGTGGAATAAAACATAGAAAGTCATGAAATGCCAACTTCAGCTTATGTTTCTTAAAGAAAATTTTTCAGTCTGGGAATCAGAAGTGGTCCCACCCACTTCTCAAAGAATCTGAAAGTGTACTTCAACTTGCAAATTATAAAGCACTGTTCTAATAATGGAGATGTTTCACTTTATTATAGATCCTTCTTATAAAGATAGTTAGCTGAAAGGCTAATAAAAATGTAGCTTGTGCCTAAAACCTTGGCACTTCTGGACTTGGTCTGCTTTCTGAGTGGGTTGACTCTCCTCCAGTTATGTCGAAAATATATAAATCTTGGAGCAGTGAAAGTCTTCAGGGAGGTATTGACTTTTTATGGATGTAATTATTTTATGAATGATCACAATCTTTTAAGCCTTAGAGTGATATTTCACAGAGAGTTATGGTGTTTCACTGCATTTATATTTTCCTGGATCTTTCAGTCCCCAGAAAGTTCCAGACCAGTGAGAGCAGGCTTCATAATTTCAGGGCTGAGCCCAGGAAAACCTGATATTAAGTAAGTAGAGATGACATTGGGAATGTGTATATGGACTCTTTCTTAACCCAACTCAGGCCTGGAATTGCAAAATGGATGGATTTATTATAACGGTAAGAATGTGTCTCAGAAGACCAGCAGCTGAAAGGCCACATGAACTCTAACAGCTTCCCCTCTCTTATGCTTACCTCCTCACCCCTGCTTCTTTCTGTGTATCTGATTATTCCCTCCTTCTTGAGAATAGTTTTGTTCGTTTGTTTTTTTTTATTTTAGTGAATAGTATTCTTTTGATCCACACCATTCAGTGGAAAATTTGATGGCTACATTTTATGCATTTCTATGCAAACAATAAAAAATGCCAACCCAGTCTGAGGTTGCAAACTGCAGGCTACAGACCATGGTCCCAGGCAGGTATTCTGATGTGGCTCCCTCCAGTGAGGGGTCCAGTCCTAAGCTTAACCCCCACTATGGACTTCAGAGGTGGAGGAGACTTGCAGTATCACCCTGTATCCACTTATATCCCAGAAACAAACATTGTGACCACAAAGTGAGCTCGTTACTCCAGAAGCTCACTTCAGCTCAGTTCAGTCGCTAGGTCATGTCCAACTCTTTGCAACCCATGGTCAAAACTCTTTGCGATGCCAGGTCTCCCTGTCCATCACCAATTCCCAGAGTTCACTCAGACTCACGTCCATCAAGTCAGTGATGCCATCCAGCCATCTTATCCTCTGTCGTCCCCTTCTCCTCCTGCCTCCAATCCCTCCCAGCATCAGGGTCTTTTCCAAAGAGTCAACTCTTCGCATGATTGGCCAGAGTACTGGAGTTTCAGCTTTAGCATCATTCCCTCCAAAGAAAAATACAAATATAAATTGCTTCTGCAAAAGATGGAGACCTGTATGATGAGAATCAATTTTTCTCTTCTCCTCTAACATAAAGCAGTTGAAATGAAGAACTAAAATTAGAAATAGGATGAAGCTCACTAAGGACTGAAATGATGAAAGGGAATATTAAACATCATATATAGTTTCCTCTGAGGGTAATCACAGATGTGACAATGAGACTTTTTCATAGTGAATTTTGAGAGGAAATCCTGGTGAAATCCCAAGTTTCAAAGACCAGGGTTGGAAACAGAAGACACGTTTAAAGTGACTCCTTTACATAAACTCACTGTGTTCTCCAAAGACCATCAATAGTTAGAAATGGCTGTGTGACATCAAGGTGCACCTGAACCAACAGAAACCATGTGAGAATGGAAGATTTTCTCAGACAGAACCTCACCAGCACAGGGAGGCTCTTCTCAATTGAAAGGTGTCAAATATCATGACAGTCCACCTGACTCCTTTGGCCAATGGCAGGAACAGAAGCAGGCAGGTGAATAAAGATGACGTCCAAGAAGAACCCATCCATATGAAAATGGGACCAATGGAACAGAGAAATGAAGAAAGAAGTACCATTTTTTAGAATTATTACTCCCAAAAAATTTCTTTGTGTTATCTATGAAACCTGGGAATCAAAAGAAAGATAAATAGATCATCATTATTACTTAATGGATGGCACAAAGAGCAGTAAAAAGAACTATGCCACCTGTCATGGCTTAAACAGTAAGCATTTATTCTGCACATGAGTCCCATGGGTCAATGAGAAAGACTAGACTCTGTTTCTACATTTAGAGGGTGCATTCGCAGACCTAGAAGTTGGTTGGCTGTCATTTGGGGTGACATATGCAACTTGTGTGTATGCCAAACCACCTGTGTGCTTAGTTGCTCAGCTGTGTCCTACTCTTTGCAACCCCATGGACTGTAGCCCACCAGGCTCCTCTGTCCATGAGAATTCTCCAGGCAAGAACACTGGAGTGGGTTGCCATGCCCTCCTCCAGGGGATCTTCCCAACCTAGGGATCAAACCCAGGTCTCCCACATTGCAGGTGGATTATTTGCATCTGAGCCACCAGGGAACTATAATGAGCCTTTAGCCTGGAAGAAGCAGAACTTCTGGGGGAGAAGTTCAGGGCCCCTTGGAGCATAGACTTAGAACAACACAAGCCACTTTGCTTTCCCTTCTACTCAGGAATGCAACTGACAGACTCAATCCAGATTCAAAGAGTAGAAAATATATCTATCTTTTAATGGTAAGAGTTACAAGGTAATATTTCAAACGGTGTGGACACAGGAAGAGGTGAAATTTGAAATGAGTTTTGCAATTAATACATCAGAACATACAAAAATTAAAATAAAATTTTAAAAATAATTATTTTAAGAATTAATTGATAGTATCTACTTGTTCTCTGAAGCAATGTTTAAAAATGTGAGAGTAAAAATAGGTGAATGAGATTTTAAGTCAAGAGAAAAGAGGAGGTTAATTTAAGAAAAAATAGGTGTTACCACACCATAATTTAAGATGCCTGTAAAAATGATACAGGTTATAATTGGTGATGCAAACTAGTGAATCTGGAGGGGTCTGGGAGTTTTTTACTGAATAGAGATGAAGAGCAGATTTGAATAGCAAATAGAGAAGAAGTGATGAAAATGAGCCCTGAAGTCAGAGCTGTAAACTCCTCATGGTTTCTCTGAAAGTACATGACACAAATAGAGGGAAACACTAATAAAGATTTAATAAAAAGAAAATATTTTGAAGCTGAGGAAAGATCTAAACAGGTTAAAGAAGTCATTGAGTGTCAAGAAAAATATAATAAAAGCAACAGAAGCAAACTACTGTATAATATTTGATTGTATGTATATACAATTTTTTATCCATTTACCTGTTGACAGACACTCTTATTGTCTCCATGTCTTGACTATTGTGAATAATGCTGCAGTGAATGTAGGGGAACAGGTATCTCTTCCAAATACCGATTTCAATTCTATTGGATAAATACAAGGAAGTGAGATTACAGGATCATATGTTAGTGCTATTTTTAACTTTTTAATCTCCATATTTTCCAAAGTGGCTGTGTCATTTTACGTTCCCATCAGCAGTGCACAGAGCTTCAGTTTCTCCACACCCTCACCAACACTTATCTTTTCATTTCTTTTTAAAAAAATAGTATCCATTCTAACAGATGAAATGGTATCCCAATGTGGTTTTGATGAGCATTTCTCTGATCATCAGTGATCTTGAGCAACATTTTGTGTATCTGTTGGCCATTTGTATGTCTATTCAAGTTCTTTGCCCATTTTAAAATCAACCTATTTTTTATTTTTACTTTTTGCTATTGAATCCTATGTGTTCCCTGTATCAGAGAAGGCAATGGCACCCCACTCCAGTACTCTTGCCTGGATAATCCCATGGATGGAGGAGCCTGGTAGGCTGCAGTCCATGGGTCGCTAGGAGTAGGACTGAGAGACTTCACTTTTTACTTTCCCTGTATATTTTTGAAATTACCCCCTTCTGAAACATTGGATTTGCAAATACTTTTTTCCCTTTCTGTAGGTTTCCTTTTACTCTATTGATTGTTTCCTTTGCTCTAAGGAAATCCTACAATTTGTGACAACATTGATGCATGTGGAGGAGGTTATGTTCAGTGCAATATGTCACAAAGGGATAAACACTGTGTGATTCCACTTATATGAGATATTTAATGTAGCTAAACTTCTAGAAACAGAACAAAGAATGATGGCTGCTAGGGAAAGGGCTGGAGAACTGGGGGAAGGGGTAGAAGTGGAGAAGTGCTGTTCAATGGGAACAGAGTTATAGTTACACCAGATAACTATAAGAATGACTCGAGAGGTCTGCTATACAGCAGGGTGCTCATAGTTAACTATAATACTGTACAATTCAAAATGTGTTAAAATGATAGATACATGCTGTGTTCTTAGCAGAAAAATGTAGCAAAGGGACAAAGGAACTTTTTGGTCATGTTGGGGATATTTATTACCTTGATTGTGGAGATAATATTATGGGGGAATTGATTTATCCAAAATAACCAAACCAGTATACATTAAATATATGCAGTTTATCATATGCCAATTATACTTCAATAAAACTCTGAAAAATATTTCAATAAAATAGAGCAACATGCAGCCATAAAAGACAAATTAGAGAAAATATGAAATTAATGACTTTAAAAATTCAGAACATCCTAATTATCAAATTTCATTTATTTAAATAAACACTATAATATAAAAGCCAGGCTTGCCAGATGGCATTAGTGGTAAAGAACCTGCCTGCCAATACAGGTGACGTAAGAGATGCGGGTTCAATCCCTGGATTGGAAAGATTTCCTGAGGAGGGGATGGCAACCCACTCCAGCATTCTTGTCTGGAGAATCCCATGGACAGAGGAGCCTGGTGGATTACAGTCCATAGAGTTGCAAAAAGCTGGATAAAACTGAGGCGACTTAGCACACACACACACACTCTTACAACAGTCACTAACAAAAAACAATCGAACACAAATACATGAAAAGGCAGAAAATCTATAGTGAAGTTAAAGACAAGTCCTTTAAAACTTAGAAAGAATAGATGATTCTTATTCCAAATCATGAAAGGGAATTAAGAAAATTAAAAGTTGAATGTCCTCCATTTGCTTTTATAAATCCAGCATAAGGCTGGGAATGAACCTAGTCAAAGCAATTCAAAGAACAGTGTATCTTCAAATGTGCATGCTGACATCCTGACAATAATTTAAACAGATTTATGTTAACTTTATTTAAAAACTTTTTATTGTGACCGTGATATAATAATTCAAGAACATTTTAACATTAGCAGAAAACTAATACTATGCACCATTAGACTGATAATTAGAGGGAGTAAAAGGTATATTAATGTTTTGAGTAATTCTAAAACAGATCTCATAAAACTAGAAGTCTACCTGCAAATATTTACTAAATCAGTAGTAAAATTATACAAGCTGAACATAATAAATAAAACTCATGTAAAAACAATGGAAATTATAATTAATAGAGGTGTCATGTACAAGTCTTAGAAAGTCCAAAAATATTTCTACCACTTCTGTTGGCTAACACTACTTGAGACATCTATCTCTCTAGAAGGCAAAATATAAATAAGAGGTGTAAATATTAAGAAAGAAAAACAATAACCATTACTTATGGATTTTTGCACATCAAAAGAACAAACAAAGGGCTCTTGAAATAATGGCAGTTCACTAATAAGGCAATATAAAAAGCAACTATTAAAGTAATTCTTCTTCTATAGCAAGATGCATTTTGCAAATGCAAAAGTTGCTTTTCAAAGTTTCCAAAAATTATAAAGTACTTACAAATATAATTCAATTGGAAATGTATGAGCTTATGCAAGCAAATTTATATAACATTTCTGAGGGAAATAAAAGTAGATTAGATGGAGAGACATATCGTGTTCCATATTGGGATTTTTCCATAGAGTAAGGATTTTCAATGCTGTAATTTTAACAAAATTTTGATAAAATCATGTTAAGATCATTCTGGAATGTGTCAAGGTTGTTCTCAATGTCATCTGGAAGAAAGACTGAAGGGGATAGAATAAGAGTCAAGTTTTATTTGTGTAGAACGGATCAGAGGTAGGCACAGAACTCCTTTGTTCCATAATAAAATTAACAACAATAGCAAGGACACAGTGCAAGTGATTAAAGCACTACCTCAATCTTTCATTTAAAGTGAAAGAAGGACATTAATCTCACCTATTCACATGTTAATTTGTCACTTGAATATTAAGAATATAACAGCTCATATCAAAAGTACTCACATAAAAAATCAGTTTTCAAAAACTGTATACATAAATTTTTGAACCATTCACGACAATTCTTCTTTTAGGCTTGAAATACAACCTTCTACATTGATTTGGGATCTTGGATGAGTCACTGTACCTCTTTGCACACGTGCTAAGTTGCTTCTGGAGAAGGCAATGGCACCCCACTCCAGTACTCTTGCCTGGAAAATCCCACAGGCAGAGGAGCCTGGTAGGCTGCAGTCCATGGGGTCGCTAAGAGTCGGCCACAACTAAGCAACTTCACTTTCACTTTTCACTTTCATGCATTGGAGAAGGAAATGGCAACTCATTCCAGTCTTCTTGCCTGGAGAATCCCAGAGACGGGGGAGCCTGGTGGGCTGCCGTCTATGGCGTTGCACAGAGTCAGACACGACTGAAGTGAGTTAGCAGTAGCAACAGCAGTAAGTTGCTTCAGTCGTCTCTGACTGTTCGCAACCGTATGGTCTGTAGCCCACAAGGCTCCCCTGTCCACGGAATTCTCCAGGCAGGAATACCCAAGTGGCTTGCCATGCTCTCCTCCAGGGTATCTTGCTGATGCAGGGATTAAATCAGCATATCCCTTGCCTCCTGCACTGGTAGGTATGTTCTTTACCACTAGTGCCATCTGGGAAGCCCAGATTTATCTATCAATGAAAATAACAATAATCCCAACTTTCTATGGTTAAAATAGATTTTTAATGTGGCTAAGGGCTTCCTATGTGGCTCAGCTGGTAAAGAATCTGGCTGCAATGCAGGAGACCTTGGTTTGAGACCTGGGTTCTATCCCTGGGTTGGGAAGAGCTCCTAGAGAAGGGAAAGACTATCCATTCCAGTATTCTGGCCTAGAGAATTCCGTGGACAGTCCATGGGGTCATGGAGTCAGACATGACTGAGTGACTTTCACTTTCACTAATGTAGCTAGAATAGATTTTTTTTTTGTAATTATGAAGCTCTCATCTGAATTTGGAGGTAAATATATTAAATATCAAGGGGCTTCCCCAGTGACTCAGTGGTAATGAATCCACCTGCAATGCAGGAGACACAGAAGACATGGGTTCAATAGGAGTCTGGAAGATGCCCTGAAGGAGGACATGGCGACCCACTCCAGTATACTTCCCTGGAGAATCCCATGGATAGAGGAGCCCAGCAGGCCCCAGTTCACAAGATTACAAAGAGTTGGGCACAAATGAAAATATTGAAAATATTTCCATCATTTTTTAAAGTTTTACTAGAGTATAGTTAATTTGCTATGTTGTATTGATTTCAGATGTATGGCAAAGTGAATCAGTTATATATATATATACATACCGCTCTTTTTTTTTTCCCAAATAGGCCATTACACAGTATTGAGTCAAGTTCTCTGTGTGATAGAGTAGGTCCTTCAGTTCAGTTCAGTTGCTCAGTCGTGTCCAACTCTTTGCAACCCCATAGACTGCAGCACTCCGGCCTCCCTGACCATCACCAGCTCCCGGAGTTTACTCAAACTCATGTCCATTGAGTCAGTGATGCCACGCAACCATCTCATCCTCTGTTGTCCCCTTCTTATGCCTTCCCAGCACCAGGATGTTTTCGAATGAGTCAGCTCTTCACATCAGGTGGCCAAAGTATTGGAGTTTCAGTTTCAGCATCAGTCCTTCCAGTGAATATTCAGGACTGATTTCCTTTAGGATGGACTGGTTGGATCTCCTTGCAGTCCAAAGGACTCTTGCTATCTATTTCATGTATAGTGGTGTGTATGTTTCAATCTCAGTGTCCTACTTTATCCCCCACCTTGCCAGAGAATGTGACTCTAGCACACTTTTCTTCACATGTCTCTTGCACGCCTACTGTGTAGGGTGAGAAGCACTGTCTGTGCAAGTAGTAAAAGAATAAGAATCTCTTTCCTTCTCCAAAGTTAAGATTTGTTAAAAAGAGCCCACTATGCAATTATGCCAACATAAGTAATTTGGAGAAAGTTAACAAGGTTTCTAAAGGGAAACATGGTGAGTTAATCTACCTAGGATCTACATGAAAATGAGTAAATAAGCATGGTGACAAAATTGTGTTTTCCTTTGGCAAAATTTCAACTGGAAAGCTATAAAATAAATTATCATTAAGGTTGGGAGCAATGTTTTATCATGAATAAGGAAATGGAAGTTGAAATATTCCCCTGCTACTAGACCAATCTTCTTGTGGTATTTGATTTTATTCCTCTACTCAAAAATCAATGCATTCCCAACACCTATCAAATATTATGTGAATTACTTAGTCAGATATTTAATGCCCATGATGTACTAACTCGAATTTCTCTCTGCTTAAAACCCCCTCTGCTCCCCTTGAGCACTGCTCAGTGGATATATAACCCACATATGTCATTTTTAACATTCTAGTAGGCACATTAAAAAAGTAAAGAGAAGCTGATTACAAAAATTTAAAACATTTTTATTTAACCCAATATATTCAAAACAGAATTGCTTCATTTTTGGATTAATATAAAAATTAATTTAAATTGCTTGTGGTAAATCTTCTATATCTCGTATGTACTTAACATTTAGAACACAACTCAGTTAGACCAGCCACATTGTGAGTATTCTGTAGCACATGTGTGCCAGTGGTCGCCATGTTGAGCAATGGAAACCTGGCTGAACTGTTACTGACAGTGGGTTCTGGCTGCTTGCCCCTCATAAACCAGTAAAGAGGCAAGGTTGTTGGGGAAGACTCTTGTTCAATGGCCTACCCTCCCCACCTCTGGACAATCAATGGGCAGTAGCTGGGGGAGGGGCCACACGTGGAAGCAGCACTCAGCTCTGGTGGTCATCTTGAAAGCAGTCATGTGGTAGTCTGACCAGAGTCATCGTGATTAGGTGCAGTCAGTCTTCAGGTGCAGGATCAGTTTGTTCCCGTTTGCTGGTGGCCAGTTCTCAGACCTGCGGCAGCTTATGTCGTGGCTACAGCCTGGTCATCACATAGTTACTTCTTCCATCTGGTGGCACTTTCAGTCTCTACAAAACATTGCAAATAACACAGCTTAGAATATTACCTATAGCTCTCAAGAAGGAAATAAAGGCCCTTGGCTTTGCTTATCAACTATTATTATTTTGTCCTGTTCAACATCTTTCTTTTGCTTCTATATTTTCTCACTTCTCTGATTAAAATTATTGACTCAACTTTTTCTACTGACAAAAGGCAGATGGAGAACTTGGGAGAGGGAATTGTAAGGGAATTAAATCACTAATTTGATTCTCCATTTCTCCAATATATGGGCTTCCCTCATAGCTCAGTCAGTAAAGAATCTGCCTGCAATGTGAGAGACCCCAGTTTGATTCCTGGGTTGGAAAGATCCCCTGGAGAAGGGATAGGCTACACACTCCTATGTTCATGGGCTTTCCTTGTGGCTAAGCTGGTAAAGAAACTGCCTGTAATGCGGGAGACCTGGGTTGACCCTGGGTTGGGAAGATTCCCTGAAGAAGGGAAATGCTACCCACTTCAGTATTCTGGCCTGGAGAATTCCATGGACTGTATAGTCCATGGTGTTGCAAAGAGTCAGACACAATTGAGTGACTTTCACTTTCACTCATGCTCAATATATTAGTTGATGCTATACATTCTGTGCCTTCAAGGCATATGTTATCTATGGTAGACCAGCCACCAACATCTTCCACAGTCTCTTCAATAAGAATTCCCTTTGTATCATATTCTGTGGTCCCCCAACAAAATGTCCTTGGCACACAGTGTGGGAGATACGGAAGGGCCTTTTCAATGTTCTAGCTCATGAACTGTGCTCCCCGCTGGTCATGCTAATCACCCCAAGTAAAGCAGCCATCACAGAGAGTGTTGTTACCTTTTCTTTCAGAGGCAGGAACTCTGGATCCTTCATCTTTATAATGATAGCTCTCACTATCCTCTTCTCACCACACACTCATCTAACATACCATGCATTTTTCACATTTTTAATATTTTTTCTTGGAGCATCATGATAAATAAAAGTGAATAGTTTGATTTCTCCCACAATGCTGCTAGGCCTAACTTTCACACCTTTATAAATGGTATAAAATGGAATATGCCATGAAATAGCCTATTTTGCAGATCTCAGAGGTAGTGAAATGCCAAGAAGACAGGGATAAATTGCAAGAAAAAGGAAACTCACAAGTCTCTGTGAATGAGTGAAATCTCACAAATGATCTCCACTGGGAAGGAGGGGAAGAAAATGCATCTGAAAAGAAAATCTATGCTATTTATAAAATGATGTGCTCTGAACTCTCATTTTCAGGGCAATAATGGAAGTAAAAAGAGACAGGCTGAATCTTAAGCACCACAGGGCCATGAGTTGCTAAGTTAGCTTAAGAAAGCCAGTAAAACTGACCCCAAATCAGCCAAGAATTAGAAAAGTGCTCTTACACCGTCCAAAGTCTCAGTTTGAACTTAAGACCAGCCAGTTTCAAAGGGGTTAACAGAGTTCACAGGAGAGACTAGTAGCTGGAAATTCGAAACAGATGTGTGTTCTGGGATGGGGTCAACCCTGGAGAATGGAAGAGTGAACATAGGTCGCCAAAAGGTGGCAAGTCCTGCAGAGAGAAAGCAGAAAAGTGGCCAGGAGCCTGGCTGATCTCTTGACAAGCAAAGTCATCAAGGCTCAGAGATTTGAATGTGTGACACCTTCCACAAGGCTTTGAGGCCCAGCAAAGTAGGTCTGGGGCTTGTTGGATGTTGTTTGGTGCAGTGGGAAGAGTGAACAATGCCCTGTTCTCTTAACGAGATTATCATCCTAATTGTTGGTCTTCGAGAGAAAGACAAAGTTCAAGGGAACAGAAGGACCTCCAAAGTGGATGTTCAGACACAGTTATGAGAAGCCAAATCGTCAGGAAACGAGCAGAGCCAGAGCTCAGGGGCTCACGGGGAGCCATCTCAGCCGATGGTGTACAGACTCACACATCCACAGGGATCTAGTGCCAGCCTGTGTCTGAAGCTGCTGGTGGCAGCTGTGTAGGTTTGCTTGTGAAGATGCATGGTTTTTGAGACACAAGAGGTCAAACAATTTGGTAGTAAATGCCATCTATACCTAGACTGCTTCAGTTCTAACCAACTGAGTAATATAGTAGATACAGTTAGAGGAAAAGGCCATAAAATACACGCAAGTCATCCTTTGGAGTGAAATTGCATCTCAGGACAGCCAATTAACTCCTCCTTGCTATTCCTCTTGCTAGTGGGAAAATCCCAATTCTCTACCCAGTTTTGAAGGCAAAATCAAAGCATAGTACATCTAAGTATAAGATATCCAGAACTCTTCAAGCTTTTGGAATCGAAATAATCTGAAAGCAGACATGCTGGAAGGCTCCACATCCCCTGATGTAGCTGCACCAAAAAGTCAGCTCACAGGGCTCTTCACCATCACATTAGGCATGTTGCATGCAAAAATGACCTTGGCTAGCTACACTGGAAGCAGCACATAAAAGCCAGTCTAAATATAAACTATCAACAGTAATCTAGCTCCCTAGAGGCCTTCCACCACACCTGTGACAAAGAATAAACTACAGTAGTCCCTTCGATCGGACACGACTGAGCAGCTTTGCTTTCACTTTTCACTTGCATGCTTTGGAGAAGGAAATGGTAACCCACTCCAGTGTTCTTGCCTGGAGAATCCCAGGGACGGGGGAGCCTGGTGGGCTGCCGTCTATGGGGTCGCACAGAGTCAGACACGACTGAAGCGACTCAGCAGCAGCAACAGTAGTCCCTTTGTATCTCTGGGGGATGAGTTCCAGGACATCAGCAGATACCAAAATATGTGGATGCTTGAATCATTTCTATAAAACAGCATGCTACATATAACCAATGCTCAGCCTCTGATATACTTTAACTCATCTCTAGGTTACAATGTCAATGCTATGTAAATAATAGCCAGTAAGCAGCAATTTTCTCAAATTTATGTTTCAAATATTTTGACCCACAGTTGGTTGAACCCATGGATGCAGAACCTGCAGATAAAGAGGGCAGACTGTACATAATGTTTAAGTTACCCACTAGGAAAACCATTGTTTCTATATATATTCTTAATTCTGAAAGACTAGGAGAAGACTAAATTACATGAACCTTATTCAACTATCATTTTAACTGACACAGAAGAAACGGTATCAAATAGAAATAAAGTTGATATGAAGAAATCCAAGAGTGTGCCCTCTCTTTTCATGATCATACAGTCTTTTGTTCAAGAATAATTAATTTAAAAAATTAACTGTAACCAATATCTTAATGTATTTACAATATAAAAGTTAAAACTCATACTTAATATATAACATTAAAATATGTTTCAGTCATCCAAATGTCCAGAACACAAACCAAATTTATTTCACATACAAAGATCAAAATCTCAACTTACATGGGAGAGAACAGCAGATCTCAAACCAAAATTAAGACACTGAAATTATTTAACAATCAATTTTCAGAACTCTTACACAAATCGAAATATAGAAAAGAAACAGAAGTTAGAAAGAAGAAACAAGCTAGAAAGAAGAGCCAGATGGAAAGACTGGAGCTGAAAAATACAAGAATCAANTCTTCACCATCACATTAGGCATGTTGCATGCAAAAATGACCTTGGCTAGCTACACTGGAAGCAGCACATAAAAGCCAGTCTAAATATAAACTATCAACAGTAATCTAGCTCCCTAGAGGCCTTCCACCACACCTGTGACAAAGAATAAACTACAGTAGTCCCTTCGATCGGACACGACTGAGCAGCTTTGCTTTCACTTTTCACTTGCATGCTTTGGAGAAGGAAATGGTAACCCACTCCAGTGTTCTTGCCTGGAGAATCCCAGGGACGGGGGAGCCTGGTGGGCTGCCGTCTATGGGGTCGCACAGAGTCAGACACGACTGAAGCGACTCAGCAGCAGCAACAGTAGTCCCTTTGTATCTCTGGGGGATGAGTTCCAGGACATCAGCAGATACCAAAATATGTGGATGCTTGAATCATTTCTATAAAACAGCATGCTACATATAACCAATGCTCAGCCTCTGATATACTTTAACTCATCTCTAGGTTACAATGTCAATGCTATGTAAATAATAGCCAGTAAGCAGCAATTTTCTCAAATTTATGTTTCAAATATTTTGACCCACAGTTGGTTGAACCCATGGATGCAGAACCTGCAGATAAAGAGGGCAGACTGTACATAATGTTTAAGTTACCCACTAGGAAAACCATTGTTTCTATATATATTCTTAATTCTGAAAGACTAGGAGAAGACTAAATTACATGAACCTTATTCAACTATCATTTTAACTGACACAGAAGAAACGGTATCAAATAGAAATAAAGTTGATATGAAGAAATCCAAGAGTGTGCCCTCTCTTTTCATGATCATACAGTCTTTTGTTCAAGAATAATTAATTTAAAAAATTAACTGTAACCAATATCTTAATGTATTTACAATATAAAAGTTAAAACTCATACTTAATATATAACATTAAAATATGTTTCAGTCATCCAAATGTCCAGAACACAAACCAAATTTATTTCACATACAAAGATCAAAATCTCAACTTACATGGGAGAGGACAGCAGATCTCAAACCAAAATTAAGACACTGAAATTATTTAACAATCAATTTTCAGAACTCTTACACAAATCGAAATATAGAAAAGAAACAGAAGTTAGAAAGAAGAAACAAGCTAGAAAGAAGAGCCAGATGGAAAGACTGGAGCTGAAAAATACAAGAATCAAGATAAGAGTCAATTAATTAAAATACATAGATAAACAAGAGATATGAAAAATTCTAATACAGATAGATGAATCAAACTCTGATTTACTGTAAATCCACAATGTCTCATTGGGAAAGAGATAAAAATGGAATAGTGGAGCAGACTAGCACTCAGCAATTTTGAGTAAAACTTGTACAAAACTGCTTTTAATAAGTTTATTTATGAAAGCTAAAAACTGGAAACTATTCAAATTCCTTCATTATGTGAATGGATAAAATATCTGGGATATAACCACAAATGGAATAGTAGTCAGCAATAAAAATTGAAAATTGAAAAAAATTGGAAAAAAATTGAAAAAAAATGAACCAACTACTGAATGTTGAAATATCCTTTAGATGTGAAGGAAATCTAGTTGATGATTGGTATTGTCCAACTATCAATACTGGTCTGCCCACTGGATCCTGTCTCTTA
>SJYW01028467.1:353213-376931 GCA_006410735.1 Raphicerus campestris | reverse complement strand
ATGGATATATCTTTCCTTTGCTCTTTTGCCTTTAGCTTCTCTTATTTTTCAGCTATTTGTAAGCCCTCCTCAGACAACCATTTTGCCATGTTGCACTTGTTTTTCTTGAGGATGGTCCTGAACACCACCTCCTGAACAATGTCATGAACCTCCATCCATAGTTCTTCAGGTACTCTATCAGATCTAAACCCTTAAATCTATTTCTCACTTCCTCTGTATAATCATAAGGGATTTGATTTAGGACATACCTGAATGATGCAGCAGCAGCAGCAGCATACCTGAATGGTCTAGTGGTTTTCCCTACTTTCTTCAATTTAAGTCTGAATTTGGCAATAAGGAGTTCACGATCTGAGCCACAGGTCTTAGTCTTGTTTGTGCTGACTATATAGAGCTTCTCCATCTTTGGCTGAAAAGAATATAATCAGTCTGATTTCAGTGTTGACCATCTGGTGCTGTCCATGTGCAGAGTCTTCTCTTATGTTGTTGGAAGAGGGTGTTTGCTATGACCAGTGCATTCTCTTGGCAAAGCTCTGTTAGCCTTTGTCCTGTTTCATTCTGTAGTCCAAGGCCAAATTTGCTTGTTACTCCAGGTATCTCTCGACTTCCTACTTTTGCATTCCACTCCTGTATGAAAAGGACCTCTTTTTTGGGTGTTAGTTCTAGAAGGTCTTGTGAGTCATAATAGAATCATTCAACTTCAGCTATTTCAGCATTAGTGGTTGAGGCATAGACTTAGGTTACTATGATAATGAATGGTTTGCCTTGGAAATGAACAGAGATCATTCTGTTATTTTTGAGAATGCACCCAAAACTGCATTTCAGACCATTTTATTCACTATGATGGCTACTCCATTTCTTCTAAAGGATTCTTGCCCACAGTAGTAGATATAATAGTCATCTGAATTGAATTTGCCCTTTCTGGTCCATTTTATTTCACAAAGTGTCAATGTTTACTCTTGCCATCTCCTGTTTGACCATTTCCAATTTACCTTGATTCATCTACCTAATATTCCAGTTTCCTGTGTGATATTGTTCTTTATAGCACTGAACTTTACTTCTATCACCAATCACATCCACAACTGGGCATGGTTTTCACTTTGGTTCTGTCTCTCCATTCTTTCTGGAGTTATTTCCCCCACTCTCCAATAGTATATTGGGCACCTACCAATCTGGGGAGTTCATCTTTCAGAGTCCTATCTTTTTTCCTTTTCATACTGTTCATGAGGTTCTCAAGGCAAGAACACTGAAGTGGTTTCTCATTCCCTTCTCCAGTGGACCATGTTTTGCCAGAACTCTCCACCAAGACCCATCCATCTTGAGTGGCAATATGTGGAGTAGCTCATAGTTTCATTGAGTTAGACAAGGCTGAGATCCATGTGATGTTTGATTAGTTTTCTGTGATTGTGGTTTTCATTCTGCCTGGTCTCTGATGGATAAGGAGAAGGATAAAGTTATACTACATCAATTAATAAGAAAAATAGTTGTTTTATTGTCATTTTTTTTCTCTAACACTTCTACTTTATTATGTATATCTGACCTATAGTTTTCCTTCCTTCTGAAGAATTTATTTGAGAATTTTATTCAGATCAAGTCTATTGGTGACAAATTTTCTGAAGTTTTGTTTATCTGAGAAAGCCTCTATTTCTCCTTCACTTTTGAAGAATAATTTTGTTGGATATAAACTTCTAGGCTGGTGGTTCTTTTCTTTCAACACATTAAATGTTTTACTGAACTCTCTTATTGCTTACAAAATTNGTGACAAATTTTCTGAAGTTTTGTTTATCTGAGAAAGCCTCTATTTCTCCTTCACTTTTGAAGAATAATTTTGTTGGATATAAACTTCTAGGCTGGTGGTTCTTTTCTTTCAACACATTAAATGTTTTACTGAACTCTCTTATTGCTTACAAAATTCCTAAAAAGAAGTCTTATGTAGTTCTTAGTAATACTGCTCTGTCAGTCCAGTGTTTGCCCTTCTGGATTTGTTGAGGACATCATTTTTTCTTTTATGCAGCTTGAATTTGGTATACTTCAGCATAGGTTTTTTAAATATATTTTTTATTATTTATTTATTTTTTTGGTGTATGGCAAAACCAATACAATATTCTAAAGTTAAAAAAATAAATACATAATAGAACATAGGTTTTATATGTGTTTTTATACTCAGGTGTTCTCTGAGCTTCTAGCATCTGTGTTTTTGTATCTATCATTTATTTGGAGAAATTATCAATCATTATTATTTCAAGTATGTTTCATGTCCCTTTCTCTCTTCTCCTGGTATTCTCATTACGTGTAGTTCCACCTTCTGTTGTCATTCCACAGTTCTTGGATAGTCTACTATTTTTCATTCAATGCATCTCAATTTTGAGAGCTTCTATTGACATTCGTTCAAGTGCTGATTCTTGCCTCAACTGTGTCCAATCCTAGGATGAGCCCACCTGAACCATTCTTTCTCATTCTTGTAGCAGAGGTTTTGATTTTTTATGGTCCTTTTGATTCTTTCTTAGAGGTTACATCACTCTACCTTCATTACCCATCTGGTTCTTGCATGTTGTCCATTTTTTTACATTGTGGCCCTTAGCTTACAATAATAGCTGCTTTAAATTGCAATTTGATAATTCCAAAATCTCTGCCGTATTTGAATCTGATTTTCATACTTATTCCTTCCCTTCAAGCTGTGTCTTTGTTCTGCTTTTTTGTTTGTTTGTTTGTTTGTTTGCTGGTTTTTGTTTGTGTGTGTGTGTGTGTGTGTTTTAGTGTGGTTTGCAATTATTTGTTGTAATCTGAACATGAGTTACTGGGTAAGAGAAACAGGTCTAAAGGCATTTTGTGTGAGGCTTTAATGAGCTTCCTTGGTGGCTCACGTGGTAAAGAACCTACCTGCAGTGCAGGAGACCTGGGTTTGGTTGCTGAGTTGAGAAGATCCCCTGGAGGTGGGCACAGAACCCACTCCGTTGTCCTTTCCTGGGGATTACTTACATGGTGGGGATAGGCTGTGTTTACTGCCTGGCCTGCCTATTATGTGTTGGAGGCTAATGTTTCCCTTGCACCTTTATTTTGTCTCTTTTGTTGTCCTCAGTTCAGTTCAGATCAGCCACTCAATCGTGTCCAACTCTTTGCTGCCCTATGAACTGCAGCACGCCAGGCCTCCCTGTCCATCACCATTTCCCGGAGTTCACTCAAACTCATGTCCATCGAGTCGGTAATGCCATCCAGCCATCTCATCCTCGGTTGTCCCCTTGTCCTCCTGCCCCCAATCCCTCCCAGCATCAGACTCTTTTCCAATGAGTCACCTCTTCACATGAAGTTGTGAAAGTACTGGAGTTTCAGCTTTAGCATCATTCCTTCCAAAGAACACCCAGGACTGATCTCCTTCAGAATGGACTGGTTGGATCTCCTTGCAGCCCAAGCGACTCTCAAGTCTTCTCCAACACCACAGTCCAAAAGCATCAATTCTTTGGCGCTCAGCTTTCTTCACAGTCCAACTCTCACTTTCATACATGACCACTGGAAAAACCATAGCCTTGACTAGACAGACCTTCGTTGTCCTCAGATTGCCTATAAATACTTTCTTCTTTAAAGTGTTTGAGATGCATAACTCTGCTCACTGTGTCACATGGGGTCTATTTATATGCTGATATGGTAGGTTTTTTCCAAAGTCTTTTCAGCATTGTATCTTCCCTTTGGATTTGTAAAAAAAAAAAAAAAAAAAAGCAATTCGACAATCACAAAATTCTTTTCCTCCAATGTTACAAATTGTGTTTCAAGTGAAAGAACTGGTACTGATGCTTATCAAAACAGACAAGATGATTGATGTTCTATATAAAAACCACTTTATATGTTAACTTGCCCTCCAAAACCATTTTTTTGGAGGGGGGGGCGGGGGCTGGCTAAAGAAGGGCAATTGGGAACCTATATTTCTATCACTGTGTGTCAATCTTTTAGGGCACCTATGCTTTTCTTATTTAGGTTTTTGTTTGCTTATTTCTTTTTCTTGGTTGATCTAGAACAGGCTGGGGCTGGAGATTTCCCTTCAGAAAGATGGTTAGGTTCTGATGAAATAGTTTCTCCGAGATCAGACCTTGTTAAGGAAATCAGAATGTGCTTCAGAATAGCTATTTTTCCCACTCTCCATCCCTACCACACCCTGCTCCTGCACCCACCCCAAGCAAAAGGATGAAGTGAGTTTTCTTGGCCTCTTACTTGAAAAACCTNTGGTTAGGTTCTGATGAAATAGTTTCTCCGAGATCAGACCTTGTTAAGGAAATCAGAATGTGCTTCAGAATAGCTATTTTTCCCACTCTCCATCCCTACCACACCCTGCTCCTGCACCCACCCCAAGCAAAAGGATGAAGTGAGTTTTCTTGGCCTCTTACTTGAAAAACCTGATTGAGTTCCTGAGATAAAAACTCACCAAATTGTGGAGGCTCTCCTCACACTGAGCCTCTGGGTTTTTAGCCCAAACNGGATATAGTTTTTCCTGTGGTCATGTATGGAAGTGAGAGTTGAATTGTGAAGAAGGCTGAACACCGAAGAATTGATGGTTTTGAACTGTGGTGTTGAAGACTCTTGAGAGTCCCTTGGCCTGCAAGGAGATCCAACCAGTCCATTCTGAAGGAGATCAATCCTGGGATTTCTTTGGAAGAAATAATGCTAAAGCTGAAACTGCAGTACTTTGGCCACCTCATGCAAAGACTTGAGTCATTGGAAAAGACTCTGATGCTGGGATGGATTGGGGGCAGGAGGAGGAGTCGACAGAGGATGAAATGCCTGGATGGTATCACTGACTCGATGAACGTGAGTCTGAGTGAACTCCGGGAGATGGTGATAGACAGGGAGGCCTGGCGTGCTGCGATTCANGAGGCCTGGCGTACTGCGATTCGTGGGGTCGCAAAGAGTCGGACACAACTGAGCAACTGAATTGAACTGAACCGAATGTTAATAATACTAAAATAGCATGATACTGTGGTACCAATTAAAAATATAAATTCTTGGAACAGAAAAGCAAATTCAGAAATAAGCCCTCATAAAACAAATAAAAATTGATATGTGTAAAAGTGCTACTAACAAATCAATAATAAAGAAAAATCATTAAATCACTTGTTTCGGCAAGACTGTTCACTTCACATGAAAATTAAGCTGGGTCTGTTTCACTGACTACAAGGTGAGTGCAGAAGTAAGGACTTAAAAGTGAAAGATAGCATAAACTAAGAGATGAAAATATAGAAGAATAACTGTTTGATCTGGAAGTAANAATAAAGAAAAATCTTTAAATAGCTTGTTTCGGCAAGACTGTTCACTTCACATGAAAATTAAGCTGGGTCTGTTTCACTGACTACAAGGTGAGTGCAGAAGTAAGGACTTAAAAGTGAAAGATAGCATAAACTAAGAGATGAAAATATAGAAGAATAACTGTTTGATCTGGAAGTAAGGAATTACCTCTTTGATAATATTAAAAATTCACAAACCATGAAGATCAAAAACCTACTGGAACTTCCTCTACCAAAATTTGAAATTTCTGTTCTACCAAAAATATCAGGCCACCTGATAAATGGTAGACTGAGAGAATGTAAACTGAAATGTAAAGACTTGAAAAGACCAATATTTTAAGAATATGTGAGTCTTAAAAGTATAAACAAATACAGGAAAACTAATAAAAACCCAATTCAATAAAGGTAGAAAATAGGCAAATAATAAAAGGGAAATCCAAAAATTAACAAGTTCATAAAAATGTTTAAATGTACTAGTAGGCAGACATTTTCAAAGAAAAGCAGCAGTACAATGAATGTCATTCTGCCAGCCACTTAGATCAGACCTTGGAAGCCAAAACAAGTTGGCTGCCTGTTTTTCTGCAGTGCACAAGCTAAGAATGATTTTGTGTTTTAGAAAAAAAAATCAGATGAAGAATAATGCTTCATAATATGTGAAAACCACTAAAAGTCAATTTGCTGTGCCCATATTAAGTGGTATGAACATAAATTTTTAAAATATATTTTTAAAAATATGTACTATACCAATCAGTTTAACAAAAGCAAGGGAAGAATTATAAATTTGATGGAATATAGCAAAATGGAAGTATCCAAATACCTTAGGTGAAACTGCCAACTTGTACATTACTTTTGGGAAGCAGTTTGGCTGTACTTATTATGTATAGATTATGTAGGTGTATCATCTATGATTCACAAATCCTTCTTCTGAGCATACCCTCCCAGAGAAATTCACAGGTTCAAAAGGTGAAATTCATGGAAGTAATCTTGGTTTTATTATCTGTTGTATCCCAAGTTGGGAGCAACTTAAATGCTAATTCTATGAAAATAGGCAAATAAAATGTGATGCTTACATGAAGAGAATACCATGCAAAAATTAAAAGCAATATATTCTACCTACATATAGCAACACTGGTGGTCTTAAATACTTAGGGTTGTGCTTAAAAAAGAGAGAAGACCATCTGTAACACAATAGCATTTATATAATTTTGAAACACATACATCCAAGACATTATGGCATTCATTCAACAAAGTATTGAGTGACTCTTATAGACCACACATTGTTCTAAGTGCTGGAGATTACCAAGGGACAAAAAAGAATAAAAATATCCTTGTCCTGGTAGAAACTGACAATAAACTAAATTAGATAACAACAGAAAGTATAAGGATTACAGGAAATAAAAGAATAGGCACGGGCTGAACAAGCAAAAGTGATTGAGCAACAGCTGTCAGTGTGATGAGAGGAAAATTAGAATTTGAGGAGAGCTCTTCATAAAGAAGGTTAGTGATGCCAAACGCTGCAGAATGAACAAGAGGAGGACCAAAAGACTGACATCAGCAGTGAACTTTGACATCACAGTAAGCCATCAAGAGCAGATTTCCTGGGGCTGTGGGGTCCAATGCCCAGAGGAGTGACTGTGAGGAGACGAGGTAAAGTGGATACAGCAAACAAGTACAACCCTTTCAAGGTGTGCTGTGCAGAGAAACAGAAAACCGAGGCACCAGCATCTGAGGACCCTTGCTCAGGAGCAGGTGTGCCGTGGAGTTTCAACGTAGAGTGTTACATCAGTGACTGCAAGAAAGAGAGGGAGCAGTGATGAAGGGGAAGACAGAATAGTTGCAGCTGCAAAATATTCACCAAAGTGAGCAGGATCAGTACCCCAAGTAGGAGAGCAGGCATCACCTTTGCATGGAGAAGGCACTCTGCAATCGTCAGAATGGAGCATCCAGCCTGTGGATACAGGTGTGTAGAGTCAGGGGACTTGATGGCAGGAAAGTGAGCTTGTCCCCATCATTTCTTCTCTCCATAAAATGTGAGGCAGGACTCTCAGCTGCAACACAGAGTTTCTAAAAAGTTGTATACAAGTAGCTTCACCCCCTTGACCTGTGAATCCTGGGTTCGGAGCCCAAATGTGTTCAGATGAAGTTTTCAGAGGCTCCTTTTCCCCACCCCATCCCAGAAGGTGAACCTTGGGAGATGCAACTTGGATTTATGGCTCATAGATCTGCCCTTACTCATAGACAGAGACAGTGGAATTCCAAAGATGAAGGTGGAATATGTTTCTGATTCGTGAAAGGGGGAAAATGAACTTTAAAAGGGGGGAAGAAAAGGAACCAAAAGCCAAATCATCACATGATCATTAATTTATGGTGAGCAGTAAATTTGTCAATGTGGGCAGGATAGTAGTGGATTTTGAGATCAGTGTACTGGGGTCAAAATTAGCATTTTAAAAATGTAAGAACATGGAAGAGAAGAGAAAAAATGAAAATTTGAGCATGCATCTCATGGAGTCACATGTATGCATGAGCATTGTGTCATGCATGATGTAGGATATATTCACACTGTCAGTTGTTCAAACAATGCTGTGGTAGGAGAAACAAACACTTAGAGAGGTGGTTTCTAATTTCTTGGAAAGACAGTGTCCCTTAGAGTGCTAGGCTGTGGATGAAATCGAATGTAGCAACCATAAGGTGTGAATTTTTTTTATGCCTCCAATGGCTGGAAGCACTTATTTTAAAATTCTTTTTATTGGTGTGTAGTTGCTTTACAATATTGTGTTAGATTCTTCTGTACAGTGAATTGAATCAGCATATATCCCCTCCTTGTTGGACCTCCTTCCCACTGCTCTCCCCATGTCACCCATCTAGGTCATCACAGAGCACCAAACTGAGCTCCCTGTGCAATACAGCCGGTCCCTACTAGCTATCTATTTTAATCACGGGAGTGTATATATGTCAATCCCCATCTCCCAGTTCATCCTACGCGTCCATGTCCACAAATCCATTCTCTACATCTGCATTTCTATTCATGCCCTGCAGATAGTTTCATCTAAACCAAAAATGATACAGATGAGCATTTATTTTTACTTCTCATCCTATAAAGAGTGCATTTTCAGTTGTTTATAAACCTTGTCTGAATTTTCTCTGAAATCCATTTTATGATTAGAAAATACTTGTTGAAATGTAGTGTATGAGAGATTTTTCTTCTTCTTGCATGTGTTAGCTAACACTCAGCTTGAGCGAGCTGTGATGAGGTGAAAAGGCAGCCATGAAGGACACTGTCTTGTACTGTCTGCAGGACACTGTGGGCTAGTTTTCTCATCACTCCACCACTTTTCTTGTTCTTCACTGCCCTTCAAACTGCATCTCAATATCCTCTGGGTTTGTCTGAATTGAAATGGACATATTCACAAATAAGATTTAGAAAAACTAGAACAAAATGTGCAGATTCTCAAAGACTTTTTACCATTCAAAGTACTTCATAAGAGAAGTAATAGAAGTATAACCATAATTCCTCCCCTTTTGCAAAGTGATAATATTTTCTGGAGAACTATTATCTCTTTTTATATGCTCATATTTTCCATTTGAAACACTACAGAATTGTGTATATTGAATCACATTTATTATTGTCCTTAATTATATCTGAATTTTATTTCTTCTTTTTTGAGACAGAAAATGCAGAAGCTGTGTTCTGTAACCTATTTCTGCAAATCTCTATCTTGGTTACTCCTTCCAAGACATTTTAAAAGACCCCAATCACTTTTGTTGAGTTCTAAATTACTAAAACATATGCAATGCAGATTTTAGTTTTATATCACAGCAGAAGCAAAGCACCCAGTCATTTACCCATGCCCACCCAGCCTGACACTGCCCCAGTACCCGACTGACTTATTCCCAGTGTTTTGGTGCCTGATGAACAGTCAGCCATGCAACATTCCCAGGCTCAGGACAGAGACTTATTTTAGCCACAAGTGTCTTTGAAGGAGCATTGTCTTACTTAGAAATAGAAATAATCTTGAGAGCAGCATGAGCGCCATTGAAATAGGAAAAAAAGAAGAAAATGCTTAGGTAAATTCTTGATGCTCTTCGAAAAGCAGAGAGAGACTCCTTCAGGAGATAAACTCATCGTAAGGGCATTATGTTCTGGGGACTGGTGCTGGGATCCCAGTACATTCAAATGCACTCTTTCCTCCTGCTAAACTTCACAAAAGGCTGCCTTTGCCTGAGGAAGGTGGTTGCTAAACATTTGAAAAAGTAGTTGATAAACATTTTCCAAAACTGATAACAGACATGCAACACCCAGGAAGTTCAGAGCACACCAAGCAAGATAAATACCAAAAAGATGTACACTGGGGCATATCATAGTCAAACGACAGAAAACAACAGCCAAGACAAAGTCTTGAAAGAAGCCCAAATCAAAAAAATCTCACCTATAGAGGATCAAGGGTAAGTACTAAGGCAGACTTCTCATCAGAAATTATACAAACAAGCGGAGAATGGAGAGAAACATTTACTGTTGAAAGAAGAAAGCCAAAGCTGGAAAATTAGATTTCAAAAGGATATATTGATTCTATGGGAGGGGAACATGTTATCTTAACAAATTTTTGTATATAATTGGTCTGTAATAAACTTCACATGCCCAAATTGTATAATTTAGTACATTTTGACATATGTATACACCTGTGAAGCCTTCATTGCAACCAAGATGATGAATGCATCAGCCACCCTCCTGAAGACTTTTTGTGCCTCTCTGTAATTCCTGGGCCACCTCGCCCTTCCTCCCCAGGCAATCTGCACTCTGCTTTCCTCCTTCACTACTGTAATTTCATGTAAATGGATTCAAGCAGTATATTCTTTTATGTTTGGTTTTTTCCACTCAGCATAATTATTTTAAGAATTATCCACATTGTAGTATCAAAGTTGACTCCTCATTATTATGGTGGTAGATTTCATTCATGATATTCCACAATTGTTTACTTAGTCACCTATTACCTGGCTATTGGGGTTGTTTCCAGTTTAGGGCGTCTATGAATAAAGGAGCTGTGGATGCTAAAAGAAGTAAAAAGAGTGAATCCCCACTTTCAAGTCCAGTGGTCAGGACTCTATCCATGCTTCCACTGTGGGTGGCACGGGTTTGATCCATGGTCAAGGAACCAAGATCCTGCAGGCTGCGCTGTGTGGCCAAAAGCATGAACAAATATAGAAGAGGAGGAGGAGGGAAGTCATTCTCCCACAGACCCCTCCAGCTGAGCCAAAGGAACTACAGAAAAGGATGTTCAGACTACTAAAACATGATTTTCCCAGTTCTCTTTTTTTCTCTGCTGAGATTCATTACACAGAAACATCCATTCTCACTCCCTGGCCCCATCTCTCCCCATGCCCCTACTCCCAGCTTTCCTCTCTCCTACAACTCCCAAAATCACACTAGAAGACTAAAATCTCTGCAAACTAGCACACCACCTAACATGAGGATGGCTTCCTGCCACCCTGTGCTCCAGCGACCCTCTGATGCAGAGCACAGTCGTCACCCAGCGGCTGGTGACTTGCCATTGCCCACACTGGAGCACCATCTGGAATCCTGAGACCCCGTGCTATGCTCCCACACTCTGGACTTCCAGCTTGTTCACTTGTGTGTTCCCACAGCTTCTCCTCTCCAGGTTCACCACATCTGCCAGGCCCTGACCCTTCACGTTTGCAGTCTCTCCAGGCCGCACCAGTCTCACCTTGCCCATATTGTCCGCGCTGTGAACAACAATCTGGGTGACACTTAGCTGTTTTCCTTTTTGTCCTCGCGNAAAGAATGAAAATATCCTTGTCTTGGTAGAAACTGACAATAAACTAACTAAATTAGATAGCAACAGAAAGTATAAGGATTACAGGAAATAAAAGAATAGGCACTGGCTGAACAAGCAAAGGCGATTGAGCAGCAGCTGTCAGTGTGATGAGAGGAAAATCAGAATTTGAGGAGAGCTTTTCATAAAGAAGGTTAGTGATGCCAAACGCTGCAGAATGAACAAGAGGAGGACCAAAGGACTGACATCAGCAGTGAGCTCTGACATCACAGTAAGCCATCAAGAGCAGATTTCCTGGGGCTGTGGGGTCCAATGCCCAGAGGAGTGACTGTGAGGAGACGAGGTAAAGTGGATACAGCAAACAAGTACAACCCTTTCAAGGTGTGCTGTGCAGAGAAACAGAAAACCGAGGCACCAGCATCTGAGGACCCTTGCTCAGGAGCAGGTGTGCCGTGGAGTTTCAATGTAGAGTGTTACATCAGTGACTGCAAGAAAGAGAGGGAGCAGTGATGAAGGGGAAGACAGAATAGTTGCAGCTGCAAAATATTAACCAAAACGAGCAGGATTGGTACCCCAAGTAGGAGAGCAGGCATCACCTTTGCATGGAGAAGGCACTCTGCCATCGTAAGAATGGAGCGTCCAGCCTGTAGATACAGGTGTGTGGAGTCAGGGGACTTGATAGCAGGAAAATGAGCTTGTCCCCATCATTTCTTCTCTCCATAAAATGTGAGGCAGGACTCTCAGCTGCAACACAGAGTATCTAAAAAGTTGTATATAAATAGCTTCACCCCCTTGACCTGTGAATCCTGGGTTCAGAGCCCAAATGTGTTCAGATGAAGTTTTCAGAGGCTCCTTTTCCCCACCCCATCCCAGAAGGTGAACTTTGGGAGATGCAACTTGGATTTATCTACACATATGGCTCATAGATCTGCCCTTACTCATAGACAGAGACAGTGGAATTCCAAAGATGAAGGTGGAAAATGTTTCTGATTCATGAAAGGGGAAAATGACCTTTAAAAGGGGGGAAGAAAAAGAACCAAAAGCCAAATCATCGCATGATCATTAATTTATGGTGAGCAGTAAATTTGTCAATGTGGGCAGCATAGTAGTGGATTTTGAGATCAGTGTATTGGGGTCAAGATTAGCATTTTAGAAATGTAAGAACATGGAGGAGAAGAGAAAAAATGAAAATTTGAGCATGCATCTCATGGAGTCACATGTATGCATGAGCATTGTGTCATGCATGATGTNCATCAGGCTCCTCTGTCCATGGGATTTTCCATGCCAGAATACTGGAGTGGGTTGTCATTTCCTTCTACAGGGGATCTTCCCAACCCAGGGATCAAATCCTCATTTCTTATTTCTCCTGCATTAGCAGAAAGGTTCTTTACCACTAGCGCCACCTGGGAAGTCCCATATAAAGCAATGAAGTCAACTGATAAATGTTCTGACTACTCCACCCATCGGTTGCTTCCCAACTCTTTCTTTCTGTGGTCCTCCCTATTTCCCTGAGACACAACAAGATTGAAATTAGGCCAATTAATAACCCACAACATCCTCTAAGTTTTCAAGTGAAAGGCAGAGTCAAAAGCTAGAAATGACTAATCTTAGTGAGGAGGGCAGGTAGATAGCAGAGAGAGGCTCAATGGGAAGCTTCTGACACCAAAAAGTTAGCCAAGCTGTGACTGCAAAGGGAAAGTTCTCGAGGGAAATTAAGTGTTACTCAAGTGATTACACTAATGGTAAGAAATCAAAACAGCCTTTATTGCTGATATGGAGAAAGTTGTTGTGGTCTGGATAGATCAAGTCAGCCACACCATTCTGTTAAGCCAAAGCTTAATCCAGAGCAAGGCCCTAACTCTCTTCAATTCTAGTTGAAGAAAAGTTTGAAATCAACAGAAGTTATTTCATAAAGTTTAAGGGAAAAAGTTGCCTGCATAACAGCTATCTGTGTAATAAAAGGGCAAGGGAAGGCAGCAAGTGCTGATACAAAAGCTGCAGCAAGTTATCCAGAAGGTCTAGCTCAGATCATTGATGACACTGGCTGCACCAAACAATAGATGCTCAGTCTAGAGAAAATAACCTTATTTTGGAAGAAGATACCATCTAGGATTTTCAAAGCAGGAGGGGAAAAGTCCATGCCTGTCTTCAAAGCTTCAAAAGATAACCTTTAGTGTTAGAGGTTAATGTAGCTGGTGATGTATGTAAGGTTGAAGCCACTGCTGACTTACTATTCTGAATTATGCTCTGGCAGAGATATACTCAGAAACCAATGCTGCTTTCATGCTCTCCAATATATGTGTCTCCAATGTAACATTCATTTTGCAGCCCATGGATCAAGGAGTAATTTTGGCTTTCAAGTCTTATTATTAAGAAATGCATTTTACAAGGTCACAGCTGCCATACATAGTGATTCCTGTGGTGGATCTTTGCAAAGTCAATTAAAAGCCTTCTAGAAAGGATTCACCATTCTAGACTCTATTAAGAACATTCATGTTTTTGTAACACTAGGTCAAAATATCAGCATGAGCAGGAGTTCACAAGAAGTTGATTTCAACACTCATGAATGACTTTGAGGGATCCACGACTTCAGTGGAGGAAGGAACTGCAGACATGGTGGAAATAGAAAAGAACTGGACTTAGAAGTGAAGTCTTAACATGTGACTGAATATGCAATTTCATATTAAAAGTTGATCAAATGGGACATTGATTCCTACGCATGAGCAAAGAAAGTCTTTCCCTGAGATGGATTCTACTCCTAATGAAGATGCCATGAAGATTACAGAAATGACATTGAAAGGATATAAAGTATGGCATAAGCTTAATTGGTAAAGTAGTGGCAGAGTCTGAGAGGATTGATTCCATGCTGAAAGAAGTTTTAATGTAGGTAAAATGATGTCAGACAGCATTGCATGCTGCAGAGAAATCATTAGTTAAAGCAGTAATCAATCAAAGCAGCAAATGTCATTGTTGTCTTATTTTAAGAAACTACCACAGACTCTCCAGCCTTCAGCAGCCATCACCATCAGCCTTCAGCAGCCATCAACACTGAGACAAGATCCTACACCAGTGAAAAGATTACGACTCACTAAAAGCTCAGATGATGATTGGCAATAATTACCTATAAAGTTTTTTTTAATTTAAGGTACTTAACATTGTTTTTTTTAGACATAATGGCACTGTACACTCTATTAAAGACTACAGTGTAGTGGGAAGAAACTTTTATAGGTACTGAGAAACCAAAAACTTCATTTTAGTCAGTTTATTGTGATATTCATTTTATTGCCATGGTCTAAGCCAAGCCTGAGATAGCCCCTAGCTATGTCTATAATCACTTTTTAAACTCCTTCTCATTTTTTCTTTACTAAAAATGATACATAAGGTTTACATATTTACTATGTGCCATGCCCAGAAGAACTTAGCCTTACACAAATTACCACAATTACTCTTTATTNTGCCATAGAACCTCATCATTGTTTCCAACCACCTGCTCCAGCCAACTTACTCTCATAACATGGGAGGCACCCTCCATGTATGCCTTGACACTCTGCAGATCCTCCAAGGAAAATAAATGCAGGACACTCTGGTGGAAAGCACTTCAGGAGTCCATTTCTTGAGCTTGGCATCCAGATGGACAAGAGTATTCACCAGAAGAGAAGCAGAACCAAGACCATTAAAAAAGGACAGATTGCATCGACAGAGAGGTGCCTCNATATCTACTCTACTTTGAGTTCACCACCTCTAACAGGCGTTCATTTAATTGATAGATATTTATTTCTTCTAAAAGTTGATATACACCTGTATACAAATGACTATGCAGAAATGCATTCTGCTCTTAACACCAGAATTCCCATATTTTATACCTAAAGGCTGTTGAAAACGTAGGCTTGAAAAATGTATTGTTCAATAATTTTATGTCAGGGAAAGTGAAATGGACAAATTCTCGCAAGTAATAAAAGTATGAGTACAACTCTTTTTGGAGCAAGAAGCGGTCTCGTCTGGAAGCGGAGACTCTAAGTGCAGGACAAGCAGCCAGCAAGCGGTAAAGCTGAGTTCAGGGGCTTTTGCCTGCTCTGTGGGGCTTCCCTTGTGGCTCAGGGGTAAAGAAGCTGCCTACAATGCCAGAGCCTCAGGGGATGAGAGTTCAATCCCTGAGTTGGGAAGATCCCTTGGAGGAGGGCATGGAAACCCACACCAGTGTTCTTGCCTGGAGAACCTCCATGGACAGAAGAGCCTGATGGCTGCAGTCCATAGGGTCACAAAGAGTCAGATACGACTGATGCAACTTAGCACACTCACGTGCACACCTACTCTGTGGCTGGAAGCCCACCGAGCAAATCACATATATTCCCTGAAGCCAAGGAGCTTTCCTGGTGGCAATTCACTCCAGTATTCTTGCCTGGAGAATTCTATGGTTAGAGGAGCCTGGCGGGTGCAATCCATAGGGATGCATAGAGTCAGATATGACTAAGCAACTAACACTTTCACCTTTCACCTGAAGCCAGACTCTACTGACCACGTGGGGACACAATGACCATCACCTCAAGGAAATACGTTGAGAGAAGGAAGGAAGGCAGGTCACTGGCAATGTTTCCATTTCTCTTGGTTTCCAAAAAGATTCACAGTCTGGATGAATAAAAAGGAAAAGGGAAGTGAAAGATCTATAAATATTGTGTTAATGAAAGGTTTGTTTTTCTGGCTGATGCTTCAGATACAGCAATAAATGGCCTCTGATGGGCAGGCATCTCACACAAACAGAGCAAAGTTTGTTCACTTGGAGACCCCTTGATTTGATCACGTGATTTGAAAAATCAACCTGAAGACAATAGGGGTGGGGAAGCTGCAACAATTTGAATCAGTTCTATGAGATGGATGAAACTGGAGCCGATTAGACAGAGTGAAGTAAGCCAGAAAGAAAAACACCAATACAGTATACTGACACATATATATGGAATTTAGAAAGATAGTAATGATGACCCTATATGTGAGACAACAAAAGAGACACAGAGGTATAGAACGGACTTTTGGCCTCTGAGAGAGAGGGAGAGGGTGGGATGATTTGGGAGAATGGCATTGAAACATGTATACTATCATGTAAGAAACGAAATGCCAGTCTACGTTCAATACAGGATACAGGATGTTTGGGGCTGGTGCACGGAATGATCCAGAGAGATGATATGGGGTGGGAGGTGGGAGGGGGCTTTGGCATTGGGAGATCGTGTACACCTGTGGCTGATTCATGTCAATGTATGGCAAAACAAATACAGTATTGTAACGTAGAATAAAGTAAAAATAAAATTTATTTTTAAAAAAGGCAGGCAAGATCGACTTTATCTTAGAAATTTAACTGAGATACGAGAGATGCCCAGTATTTTAGACAGAAACATGAAAGACTGCTACAGAGGACTCCAAATGTCCATACAGCATGGGGAAATAAGCACAGAGATCCCAGAGCTTCACAAAGAGGTAATTAGACCACATCACCGAAGCAGTGAGAAGAGCTTTATAAGTGGGAAAAAATGAGGGAGGAGGAGGGAGATTTTAAAGTCATAACCTTGTTGGATAAAAAGCATATTGGTTTCATATTTCAAGAAATACACGAGCATGAAAATGAATGGCCTGAAAACATTTCTCAGTGTGGGCAGATGTAAGGACAGAGAAGCACAGAATCGATGGTTTGTTCTGCACACTGTCCCAGTGTGAGACACAGCGAGGATGCCAGAGTACCTGTGTATCCCTGAGAGAGTAACAAAAACTCCCATCAGTAGGCTTAATATGAAATACCTGATTTTTAAAACTCACACATTCCTTACTTAAAATCATATGGGGAGTGCTTTGACTGCCTTTCCCATCATGTGTGATGCCATAGAACCCCATCATTGTTTCCAACCACCTGCTCCAGCCAACTTACTCTCATAACATGGGAGGCACCCTGCATGTATGCCTTGACACTCTGCAGATCCTCCAAGGAAAATAAATGCAGGACACTCTGGTGGAAAGCACTCCAGGAGTCCATTTCTTGAGCTTGGCATCCAGATGGACAAGAGTATTCACCAGAAGAGAAGCAGAACCAAGACCATTAAAAAAGGACAGATTGCATCGACAGAGAGGTGCCTCCAAATACAAAGCCTAAATACATTTGAAAACGAAAGTACAGAATAAATCAATACACATGAACTTGTAGTTCAAGGTTATGCATTCAGCTGAAACCTCTTGAACATTTCAAGTTTCTTTTCTTTAAGTTCAAAGAGTTCATGCATTTGAAATTTGAAGAAAAGATCAGACTTTACATTTTCACGGAAGATGGCATGTCTCTGGAGTAATTGTTATTCGGGATTACATGTCTAGTACCATTTATTCAGAAAACTTTATTTTTATTTTACTTTGTCCCAGGACTGGTGGGAAGATGGAACTGTGAGCCAGAGCTCATAATGTGATGCATGTTCATCTCTCTGGGACACTTGAATCAAGTTTTTCTTGCATTAAGTGCAGTCTCATGTCATATGCCCTTTTGATTTATCTTGACTTGTTCTTTTATGTGAAAGGCAGCTNAGCCAGAGCTCATAATGTGATGCATGTTCATCTCTCTGGGACACTTGAATCAAGTTTTTCTTGCATTAAGTGCAGTCTCATGTCATATGCCCTTTTGATTTATCTTGACTTGTTCTTTTATGTGAAAGGCAGCTTGAGCACAAAGGCAGGATAAATGTTCCTCTTTGGACAGAGTCAAAGACTCTCCACACCAAAACCTCTCCCCCAGCTGTGTTTCTGCTAAATGCAGAAGCGCTTCCTGAGAAGATCATGTCTCTAGCATCTCTCATCCACTGTCATCTCACACAGGTGACGTTGTCAGAACAGTGACACCTGAAGCAAGAGCATCTCAGTAAGAAGCAGAGGTGAAGGTTCTTTGGAAGGGAGAGGGGATCAGGGGATGCAGTGTGCATTTTGCTCACTCCTGGGTGGGCTGGCTCTGCAGGAAATCACAAAGTTTTTCTATTGAGGGTGAATGGCCGAGGCTACATCTTCTGGAGATGGAATGCCTGTTTTCTCATCTGTAGAATGATTAATAGTTCACCTCTCTTCAAGGGTTGTCTTGAGGAATAACTAAGTTGTAAAGCACTGAAGATAGTAACAGGCACATGATCAAAGGCTGCCTAAAGACTGCCATCCTATCACCTTCACCCTCCTCATCCTCATTCACATTGAAATCAGTACATACACCCTGAAGAAGGTCCTTAATGTGAATATTGAAATCCAAAATGGTCAACTATTTCACAACCATAAAGGCAGCCAAAAAGAAAATGACAATGATTCCAGAGGAGTAAAGTGATACGAAATCAACTGGAGACAGAAGTACCATTTTGAGAAGCTAGATTTTTTTTTTTTAACTTGAAAGACCACACATTGGGGTTTAGTAGACCTGGGGTGTCAGCCTGCGCTGCCAGAGCTCAGTGCATAAAGCTGACCTAAGGCTCAACTGCTTTTCTGTCTCATAGACTCATCACAAGGGTTTACCAATATAATAAATGAGAGATACTCTGAAAATTACAAAGCACTATGGAAATAATTATAATAGCTTATATTTCTTGTGAGCTTAATTTTCAAAGAGCTTAGTAATTTTCTAAACTCTTTTCCCATGTTAATTAATTTCATGTACATAACATTGTGATGGAACAGGACTGTTACTCTTCCCTTTAAACAGATGAGCCCCAAGGGGTGAATGGCACATCCAAGGCCACAGTAAGAAAAGTTCCACCTGGACAATCAATGAAGTCTATCTCCAGGCCCTGGACCACAACCACTGCTCAAACTGGGTGTAAAATCAATTGGTTTATTGACTGTCCAGTAGATTAATTGATTCAACAGATGTGCATTGAAGCAGCATGTGCCAGGTACCATCACCGGCCCTGGGATTAAATAGTGGCCGTGAGTGACAAAGTTGCAGCCCCCAAAGATGCTGCTTTATAATGTAAGAAACTGACAGACAAATAGCTACAATGTCAGATGGCAAGAGTGGTAGGAAGGAAAATAAAGCAAGCAAAAGGGGAGAAATATTGTAGGTATAGGAAAGAGACAGGTCTGAAGAGGACTTCCTAGGTGAGATGATCTGGTGACTCAGGTTGAACTGCCGGGGGTAGGAAGGGGAGAGGCAGGAAGACCACAAAGCTGACAATAACTACCTCTTTATGTATGTGTGGTCCCTGGGACGTAGTTGGATAAAACACAGAATAAGAAGAGCAAGAATGTTCTAGGGAGGGGAAGCAGCTAGGGAAGGTGCTACCAGGTTAAGAAAGCCAGTGGTGCTGGAGTTTCATGAGCCAGAAATAAAGTGATGGTCAGAGGCAGCCAGGGTCCTGATTTAGCATAATTCATACCAGCACCCAGGGTGTCAGAGATAATGGATTACACTGTCAGCACCTTAAATAAAAGTTCATAAAAAAAAAAGTCACTTAACCAAATCAATCCATCAGGAAGGACACCAGTCAGAGAGGTTGGAGTTAGTAGACACACTTAATACCAAAAAGACCACTGAATCACCAGCCCGTTTGATTGAAACCCCTTGCTGCCCCCGGCAGACACCATTCACCTACAAAATGATCTACTGAAGTATGATTTCAATATCCAAACAACTCTCAAAATGTATCAGTAAACAAACATTCCCACCTTGATATGATTTCTAAACAGCTTTGTACAGAAATAGTGAGTCACAGAAATTTAAGTTTGTTGGTGAATCAACAAACTTTTACCCATTTTTCTACTGTGTGCAGTTGTCAGGTGAAAAGAGCTCATCATTTATCAAAGACTCAGAAAAACGTTTCCAATAAAATTGATTTACTTTCTCAGTAAGAAAGGTCAGTGTCCTTGGATTCTAATAACATCTGAAAGTATCCATCTAATTAGACCTTTAAAATTCATGAAAAGAATTCATTTTTCCCTACCTGTCATCTGAGTTTCAATTGTTGAACTTTCTAACAAATGAAAAGCAACTGATGAAGTTACTCGGCAAACAAGACAAACATAATGTCAAATGCTGACTCCATCACTTGGAAACAGCAGAAACTATCAGCCAGAATTAATGCATCAATAAAACAAAGGCCTTTACTCAGTGGGGGCCCAGGGTCTAAGCCTGAAGGCTGTGCACTGCTCTATGACTTTCACTCTAACACTTAGGCAAATGAGTCCAGCTTCACATTCTGGACCAAAATCATAACAAACTTGAAGCCCACAGGCTGCTCAGTTATACCATAATGTGTTCCATCAGGACTTCCTGGGCAAAGTGGTTACCTTCGCAGCACAGGTTGAACAGAGGTTATCANAGACCACACATTGGGGTTTAGTAGACCTGGGGTGTCAGCCTGCGCTGCCAGAGCTCAGTGCATAAAGTTGACCTAAGGCTCAACTGCTTTTCTGTCTCATAGACTCATCACAAGGGTTTACCAATATAATAAATGAGAGATACTCTGAAAATTACAAAGCACTATGGAAATAATTATAATAGCTTATATTTCTTGTGAGCTTAATTTTCAAAGAGCTTAGTAATTTTCTAAACTCTTTTCCCATGTTAATTAATTTCATGTACATAACATTGTGATGGAACAGGACTGTTACTCTTCCCTTTAAACAGATGAGCCCCAAGGGGTGAATGGCACATCCAAGGCCACAGTAAGAAAAGTTCCACCTGGACAATCAATGAAGTCTATCTCCAGGCCCTGGACCACAACCACTGCTCAAACTGGGTGTAAAATCAATTGGTTTATTGACTGTCCAGTAGATTAATTGATTCAACAGATGTGCATTGAAGCAGCATGTGCCAGGTACCATCACAGGCCCTGGGATTAAATAGTGGCCATGAGTGACAAAGTTGCAGCCCCCAAAGATGCTGCTTTATAATGTAAGAAACTGACAGACAAATAGCTACAATGTCAGATGGCAAGAGTGGTAGGAAGGAAAATAAAGCAAGCAAAAGGGGAGAAATATTGTAGGTATAGGAAAGAGACAGATCTGAAGAGGACTTCCTAGGTGAGATGATCTGGTGACTCAGGTTGAACTGCCGGGGGTAGGAAGGGGAGAGGCAGGAAGACCACAAAGCTGACAATAACTACCTCTTTATGTATGTGTGGTCCCTGGGACGTAGTTGGATAAAACACAGAATAAGAAGAGCAAGAATGTTCTAGGGAGGGGAAGCAGCTAGGGAAGGTGCTACCAGGTTAAGAAAGCCAGTGGTGCTGGAGTTTCATGAGCCAGAAATAAAGTGATGGTCAGAGGCAGCCAGGGTCCTGATTTAGCATAATTCATACCAGCACCCAGGGTGTCAGAGATAATGGATTACACTGTCAGCACCTTAAATAAAAGTTCATAAAAAAAAAAGTCACTTAACCAAATCAATCCATCAGGAAGGACACCAGTCAGAGAGGTTGGAGTTAGTAGACACACTTAATACCAAAAAGACCACTGAATCACCAGCCCGTTTGATTGAAACCCCTTGCTGCCCCCGGCAGACACCATTCACCTACAAAATGATCTACTGAAGTGTGATTTCAATATCCAAACAACTCTCAAAATGTATCAGTAAACAAACATTCCCACCTTGATATGATTTCTAAACAGCTTTGTACAGAAATAGTGAGTCACAGAAATTTAAGTTTGTTGGTGAATCAACAAACTTTTACCCATTTTTCTACTGTGTGCAGTTGTCAGGTGAAAAGAGCTCATCATTTATCAAAGACTCAGAAAAACGTTTCCAATAAAATTGATTTACTTTCTCAGTAAGAAAGGTCAGTGTCCTTGGATTCTAATAACATCTGAAAGTATCCATCTAATTAGACCTTTAAAATTCATGAAAAGAATTCATTTTTCCCTACCTGTCATCTGAGTTTCAATTGTTGAACTTTCTAACAAATGAAAAGCAACTGATGAAGTTACTCGGCAAACAAGACAAACATAATGTCAAATGCTGACTCCATCACTTGGAAACAGCAGAAACTATCAGCCAGAATTAATGCATCAATAAAACAAAGGCCTTTACTCAGTGGGGGCCCAGGGTCTAAGCCTGAAGGCTGTGCACTGCTCTGTGACTTTCANTAATGTCAAATGCTGACTCCATCACTTGGAAACAGCAGAAACTATCAGCCAGAATTAATGCATCAATAAAACAAAGGCCTTTACTCAGTGGGGGCCCAGGGTCTAAGCCTGAAGGCTGTGCACTGCTCTATGACTTTCACTCTAACACTTAGGCAAATGAGTCCAGCTTCACATTCTGGACCAAAATCATAACAAACTTGAAGCCCACAGGCTGCTCAGTTATACCATAATGTGTTCCATCAGGACTTCCTGGGCAAAGTGGTTACCTTTGCAGCACAGGTTGAACAGAGGTTATCATGGTGAGCAGAGAATAGGAATTATCATGACAAGGGCTAAGTGCATCTTTGTGTGTGTGGTGTCTGTTGGAAGTGTTGGGCAAAATCATTTACCCAACAGAGAGATCCTGGTGATCTTCCCAACCCAGGGATCAAATTCCAACAGAGAGAAGGGGACACGAAGGCATAAAGGGTTTCAGAGCTTCATTATCGTCCTGTGGTCAGTGTGTGCCTGAGTGAGTGGAGGCGAGTGGGGAGGGCACAGTCCATCGCCTCGTTAATCCTCCTGGCGCTGCCTCGGCACTGAGGACCCAGTGTTAGTGCTGTGCTCCGGCTCCAGTGCCGGAACAGGCTTCCTGGGTTCAAGTCTCAGCTCTGCCCCTTCTGAGCACTGACTTTAAGCGCATGAGCCACCTTTCTGCACCACAGCTTCCCCATCTGTAAAAGAACTGTAAGAGCTTCTCAGGGTTGTTGGAAAAATTAGCTAAGGTAAAACGTTTAAGTCAATCAGATTATTCCTGGCACATAGTAAATGCTCAATAAATGTTAGATTTACAATCATATAAAAAAGCTACAGTCAAGCTGGCTGAAATAATAGCTACAATGCAAAACAAACTGCAAGAATATCATGAAAAAGATGAGTGGATATAATTAAGATCATTTTCCAGCTGAAGGTAGCAGAGTATCTTCAATATCTGAGCTAAGCCTTAAAGGATTTTTAGAGTTAGGCCATCTTAGATAGAAGAAAGGCTTTCATGGGAGGGTACAAGGCACATTTTAGATCACACCTGGCTTGATTCAATTGGGGGATTTACTTTCACAGAAATAGGAAATGAAAACTGTCAGAGCGGTTGACAGGTCTTTTTCTAACTGCTTTACGTACATTAATCTGTTTAATCATCAAACTGCCCTGTAGAGTGTTAGTGTTAGTTGCTCAGTCATGGCCGACTCTTTGCGAGCCCATGGACTGCAGCCCGCCATGCTCCACTGTCCAGGAAATTTTCCAGACAAGGATACGGGAATGGGTTGCCATTTCNGTACATTAATCTGTTTAATCATCAAACTGCCCTGTTAGTTGCTCAGTCGTGGCCAACTCTTTGTGACCCCGTGGACTGCAGCCCGCCATGCTCCACTGTCCAGGAGATTTTCCAAACAAGGATACGGGAATGGGTTGCCATTTCCTTTTCCAGGTTGTCTTCCCAACCCAGGGATCGAACCCAGGTCTCCTGCACTACAGGCAGATTCTTTACCAACTGAGCTACAAGGGAAGCCCTGTTTCGATAACAGACCAGCAGTCAATTCTTT
>SJYW01028467.1:315667-340701 GCA_006410735.1 Raphicerus campestris | reverse complement strand
AAATAGCAAAAGCAATCTTGAGAAAGAAGAATGGAACTGGAGGAATCAACTTGCCTGACTTCAGGCTCTACTACAAAGCCACAGTCATTAAGACAGTATGGTACTGGCACAAAGACAGAAATATAGATCAATGGAACAAAATAGAAAGCCCTGAGATAAATCCACACACTTATGGACACCTTATCTTCAACAAAGGAGGCAAGAACATACAATGGAGTAAAGACAGTCTCTTTAACAGGTGGTGCTGGGAAAACTGGTCAGCCACTTGTTAAAGAATGAAACTAGATCACTTTCTAACATCACACACAAAAATAAACTCAAAATGGATTAAAGATCTAAACATAAGACCAGAAACTATAAAACTCCTAGAGGAGAACATAGGCAAAACACTCTCTGACATACATCACAGCAGCATCCTCTATGATCCACCTCCCAGTATACTGGAAATAAAAGCAAAAATAAACAAATGGGATCTAATTAAAATTAAAATCTTATGCACAACAAAGGAAACTATAAGTAAGGTGAAAAGACAGCCTTCTGAATGGGAGAAAACAATAACAAACGAAGCAACTGACAAACAACTAATCTCAAAGATATACAAGCAACTTATGCAGCTCAACTCCAGAAAAAGAAACGATCCAATCAAAAAATGGGCCAAAGAACTAAATAGGCATTTCTCCAAAGAAGACATACGGATGGCTAACAAACACATGAAATGATGCTCAACATCACTCATTATCAGAGAAATGCAAATCAAGACCACAATGAAGTACCATTTCACACCAGTCAGAATGATTTTTCTTTTAATTGTAGGATTTCATGAAGATCTTATTCTCCTTAATTTTATTTTTTCAGGTAAAAAATTACTTCAGTAAACTGGCAATAATTTTTTATTCAGGAAAGGGATGTGATTTTGTGAAACTTCTTTTCTGCTGCCTATGGAGAACAAAATTTTAATTGTAATTGTTTAATAAGATAATAACTCTGAAACATGATAATTTTACTATAAAATTGGAATATATATCATTGTCAAATTTTCCTTTGTACTATATAAAATATATAAGTGGTGATAAAGTAATATTTTGACTGAGAGGTGAGTGGGCTTGCTTTTGAGTCACACAGGAAATGCAAAATGTGTAACATTCTGAGTTTTACTCTGGACTGAATTTGGACTAATTGGTATTAGTACTCTTTCAACTGTGAACTGACAAGGTTTCATTTTGTTCCCCCTTCCTGCCCTTACATCTAACTATAAAGAAGAAACTGACATCTGTAACAGGAAATCCTTATTGTAGAGACCACATTCTTGAGACAATAACAGCATCCAGTCATTACTACACTTAAACCAAGGCTTGCCTCTTAGGGTCTGGGAGCAGGGGTGTGAGAACAGTAATCCACTGGACAGGAAGTCAGGTACCCAGAAATATAGAATAAATGAGCAAATGAGTAACACAAAAGGGCACAAAGTGGAAATACTAGAAAATTCAAGAATACTTATTTTTTCTCTATGATCAATCCAGTCAGATTCATCTATAAGTGGAGAGGGTAATACTCACGCAAAGACTTCATTGACAAGAGCTTTAAAAGTTGCAATGAGAAAATCACCGTAACTTGGAGAAGACACATTCAGCTAGGCCAATCTGTTGGTCAAATCTGTAGTCTCCTCAAATTACTGAGCACTTGATAAAGATGGACTAAAAGCTCTCCTCCATGTATCCACCACAGCAAATGTCCACCACAGCAAATGAAGCTATAGAGCTAAGACCCTTGCTGACTCACCTTGCTCTGTATAACAGGCTCTAGGTTCATCCACCTCATTAGAACTGACTCAAATTCAGTCTTTTTTTTTGATGGCTGAGTAACACTGCATTGTATATGTACCACATCTTTGTGTTGTTGAATGGCAGAAACCAGCACAACATTGTGAAGAAATTCTCCTCCAATTAAAAATATTTTTAAAAGCTAAGATTCTTAAAACAGAGAATGATGTGCATTCAAAGGAAAGGAATGACTCTATTTGAAAATTTGGAAGACAGACCAATTAAAAAATAAAAGAAAAACTGATGTGTTAATGTTTATAAGGATTTTAGGAACACTCAAAAGTATCCTCATTTAAGGAAATACATTTATGATAGACTGAATCAGTCGATAACCTCCAGGCTGGAGAATGGTGGCAGTGGTTGAGTTGTATCTGTCATGGACTGAACTGTGCAGAAATGTGTTGTACATGCCCAAGGGGAGGAGGGTGCCCAGCTGGACTCATCATGTGCAAGTATAGAGTCCACTGTTACTTCTCTCTAGATGACCTTGCAAAGTTAGTGTTTTTTGAAATAGATACCTTGAGCAGCATATATTGGGAGATTTTTTTTTTAATGAATGCTGCTGCTGCTAAGTCACTTCAGTCATGTCCAACTCTGTGTGACCCCATAGATGGCAGCTCACCAGGCTCCCTCGTCCCTGGGATTCTCCAGAACACTGGAGTGTGTTGCCATTTCCTTCTCTTTTAATGAATGCTGGAAAGCTATAACACAATGTTGTAAATCAGCTATACTTCAATTAACAAAAATGAGAACAAAAGAAAATGAGATACTTAGTAAGTCAGTCAAGTGTAAAAATAAATAAATGAGTGATGGAAAAAGAGAAAATAGCTAAATCAAATGTGATTTCTGTTCTTTCTTTCCATTTCTTACTCTCAGAAAATGCCACAGAATCCAATGAGAATTCACTATTGCAAATGGAATAGCTTTCATTTTGAGCACTTTAATAAACACTGGATGAATTTCATCATTCTAAATTTGCAATTTCAGTTGTCTGCCAGACAATTTCTTTGGGAAAGTGGACATAATGTCTATGATAAAAATACCAGCTCTTGGGAACTATTTAACCTTTTACCTATCTCTTTCATAAAAATTTGCCTTTAAAATATATGCCAGGGTAAATATATTTCTAAAAGCCCAGGTGTTTAAATACTTTGAAATTTAATGGAGGAGACTTTCCAACACATTATATTTCAAGGTGATACTAACAAAAAATAGTATTAGTCACACCAGTAGAAATCTTACAGTTATTGGAAAAAGGATAATCCTAGTTCTACTTGTTCTAATATAAAACAAAGAGGAAACCACTCCAGTAATACATTTCAGTCTCTCCAGAAGTTCACAGCAAAGAAAAGCTTCATTTCTTCATTTTAACAGAAGAAGTCCAGTCTGGTGCTCTGTGAAGACCTAGATGAGTGGGACGGGGGTGGCAGGAAAGAGGCTTAAGAGAGAGGGGATATATGTATACATATGGCTGATTCACTAACGTGTATAGCAGAAGCTGCCTGATGAACTATGGACAGAGCTTTGTGACATTGTGCAGGAAAAGGGGCTTCCCTGGTGGCTCAGATGGTAAAGTGTCTGACTGCAATGTGGGAGACCCAGGTTCAATCCCTGGGTCAGGAATATCCCCTGGAGGAAGAAATGGCAAACCACTCCAGTACTCTTGCCTGGAGAATTTTATGGACAGAGGAGCCTGGTGGGCTACAGTCCATGGGGTCGCAAAGAGTTGGACACGACTGAGCGACTTCACTTCACTTCACAGGAAACAGGGAAAAATATCATCCCCAAGAAAAAGAAATGCAAAAAATCAAAGTGGCTGTCTGAGGAGGCCTTACAAAGAGCTGTGAAAAGAAGAAATGCCAAAAGCAAAGGCGAAAAGGAAAGATATGCCCATTTGGATGCTGAGTTTCAAAGAATAGCAAGGAGAGATAAGAAAGTCTTCCTCAGTGAGCAGTGCAAAGAAAGAGAGGAAAACATCAGAATGGGAAAGAATAGAGATCTCTTCAAGAAAATTAGAGATACCAAGGGAGCATTTCATGCAGAGATGGGCTCAATAAAGGACAGAAATTGTATGGACCTAACAGAAGCAGAAGGTACTAAGAAGAGGTAGCAAGAATACACAGAAGAACTGTACAAAAAAGATCTTCATGACCTGGATAATCACGATGATGTGATCACTCACCCAGAGCCAGACATCCTGGAATGTGAAGTCAAGTGAGCCTTAGGAGGCATCACTATGAACAAACTAGTTGAGGTAATGAAATTCCAGTGGAGCTGTTTCAAATCCTGAAAGGTGATGCTGTGAAAGTGCTGCTCTCAATATGCCAGCAAGTTTGGAAAACTCAGCAGTGGCCACAGGAGTGGAAAAGGTCAGTTTTCATTCCAATCCCACAGAAAAGCAATGCCAAAGAATGCTCAAACTACCACACAATTGCAGTCATCTGACATGCTAGCAAAGTAATGCTCAAAATTCTCCAAGCCAGGCTTCAGCAATATGAAATTCCAGATGTTCAAGCTGGTTTTAGAAAAAGGCAGAGGAACCAGAGATCAAACTGTCAACATCCTCTAGATCATCAAAAAAGCAAGGAAGTCTCAGAAAAACATCTATTTCTGCTTTATTGACTATGCCAAAGCTTTTGACAGTGTGGATCACAATAAACCGTGGAAAATTCTGAAAGAGATGGGAATACCAGACCACCTGACCTTCCTCTTAAGAAATCTATATGCAGGTCAGGAAGCAACAGGACTGGACATGGAACAACAGATTGGTTCCAAATAGGAAAAGGAATACATCGAGGCTGTGTATTGTCATTGTGTTTATTTAACTTATATTCAGAGTACATCATGAGAAACGCTGGGCTGGAAGAAGCATAAGCTGGAATCAAGACTGCCAGGAGAAATATCAATAACCTCAGATATGCAGTGGAGAAGACAATGGCACCTCACCCCAGTACTCTGGCTTGGAAAATCCCATGGATGGAGGAGCCTGGTAGGCTGCAGTCCATGGAGTCACTAAGAGTCAGACATGACTGAACGACTTCACTTTTACTTTTCACTTTCATGCATTGGAGAAAGAAATGGCAACCCACTTGAGTGTTCTTGCCTGGAGAATCCCAGGGACAGGCGAGCCTGGTGGGCTGCCACTTATGGGGTCACACAGAGTCAGACACGACAGAAGTGACTTAGCAGTAGCAGTAGCAGATATGCAGATGATACCACTCTTATTGCAGAAAGAATACTGCTGGANTAGCAAAGTAATGCTCAAAATTCTCCAAGCCAGGCTTCAGCAATATGAAATTCCAGATGTTCAAGCTGGTTTTAGAAAAAGGCAGAGGAACCAGAGATCAAACTGTCAACATCCTCTAGATCATCAAAAAAGCAAGGAAGTCTCAGAAAAACATCTATTTCTGCTTTATTGACTATGCCAAAGCTTTTGACAGTGTGGATCACAATAAACCGTGGAAAATTCTGAAAGAGATGGGAATACCAGACCACCTGACCTTCCTCTTAAGAAATCTATATGCAGGTCAGGAAGCAACAGGACTGGACATGGAACAACAGATTGGTTCCAAATAGGAAAAGGAATACATCGAGGCTGTGTATTGTCATTGTGTTTATTTAACTTATATTCAGAGTACATCATGAGAAACGCTGGGCTGGAAGAAGCATAAGCTGGAATCAAGACTGCCAGGAGAAATATCAATAACCTCAGATATGCAGTGGAGAAGACAATGGCACCTCACCCCAGTACTCTGGCTTGGAAAATCCCATGGATGGAGGAGCCTGGTAGGCTGCAGTCCATGGAGTCACTAAGAGTCAGACATGACTGAACGACTTCACTTTTACTTTTCACTTTCATGCATTGGAGAAAGAAATGGCAACCCACTTGAGTGTTCTTGCCTGGAGAATCCCAGGGACAGGCGAGCCTGGTGGGCTGCCACTTATGGGGTCACACAGAGTCAGACACGACAGAAGTGACTTAGCAGTAGCAGTAGCAGATATGCAGATGATACCACTCTTATTGCAGAAAGAATACTGCTGGAAGAAACACAAGCTGGAATCAATATTGCTGGGAGAAATATCAATAACCTCAGATATGCAGATGACACCACTCTTATGGCAAAAAGTGAAGAGGAACTGAAGAGCCTCTTGAGGAAAGTGAAAGAGGAAAGCGAAAAAGTTGCCTTAAAGCTCAACATTCAGAATACTAATATGCTGTCTGATCCCATCACTTCACAGCTAATAGATGGGAAACAGTGGAAACAGTGTCAGACTTTATTTTGAGGGGCTCCAAAATCACTGCAGATGGTGACTGTAGCCATGAAATTAAAAGACACTTATTCCTTGGAACAAAAGTTATGACGAACCTAGACAGCGTGTTAAAAAGCAGGGACATTACTTTGCCAACAAAGGTCCATCTAGTCAAGGCTATGGTTTTTCCAATAGTCATGTATGGATATGAAAGTTAGACTGTGAAGAAAGCTGAGCACTGAAGAATTGATGCTTTTGAACTGGAGTGTTGGAGAATACTCTTGAGAGTTCTTGGACTGCAAGGAGATCCAACCAGTCCATTCTAAAGGAAATCAGTCCTGGGTGTTCATTGGAAGGATTGATGTTGAAACTGAAACTCCAATACTTTGGCCACCTCATGCGAAGAACTGACTCATTTGAAAAGACCCTGATGCTGGGAAAGATTGAAGGTGGGAGGAGAAGGGGGTGACAGAGGATGAGATGGTTGGATGGCATCACCGATTCAAAGGACATAAGTTTGAATAAACTCTGGTAGTTGGTGATGGACAGGGAGGCCTGGCATGCTGCAGTCCATGGGGGTCACAAAGAGTCGGACACAACTGAGCAACTGAACTGAACTGACCTGAACATTGTAAAACAATTATATTCCAGTAAAGAATAGCAAATGCGGGGGGAAAGGTAAGAGGAACAGAAAAAAAAAAATCAAAACTTTGACTCAAAAGAACTTAATTGTAAGTGAACATTATCTTGGGGCAAGTGTGAAAATAAAGGTGTTACTCTCTCAGTATCTTCATTTAGTTCTATTCTCTCTTTTCAAGCCCCTGATGGCAGGAATGAGACCTGTCCTCTGTCATTTCTCCAGAGGTCACTGTTTGGATGTGACATCTAGTTGCTAACTAAGGTCTCAGTACTAGCTTCCCTCCCCACCTCCTTTTCACACTTAACCTATGGTAGGGACCCAGTTCCAAACACACAAAAATGTAGTCACTCTTTATTTTTGCATTTATTGCTTGTGATTTGGGGTGTTATAACTAATAAATTGTTGCCAAGACTCACATCAAGAAGCATTCACCTATGTTTTCTTCTAGAAATTTTAGTTTCTAATACCTGGTTCAAGTCTTCAGCCCATTTTAAAATTATTTATATGTGTGGAATAGGATTCCAGTGTCATTCTTTTGCATGTGAATATCAAGATTTCCCAACACCATTTGTCGTGGAGACTGTATTTTCCCTACTGCATATTTTTTGATATCCTCATCAAAGATCAACTGATTATGGATGTATGGGTTTATTTATGAACTCTGTTCTGTTTCACTGGCCTATTTATCATGGACAAGTGGGGCCACATCAGACTAATAAGCTTCTGGATGGCAAAAGAAGCATCAACAGAATAAAAAGGAAACTTTTGGACTAGAACAAAATATTTGCAAACCTTATTATTGGAGATATTTATTGTAAGAGAATTGATTATGAGAGAGAATATAAAGAGATTTATGATGAAGTAATGGATCCAGGGGTTATGGAGTCTGAAATCCTACAATCTGCTCTCTGCAAGTTGGAGACTCTGAGAAGCCAGGGAAGTAGGTCTAACCCAAATCCAAAGGCCTGAGAGCCAGAGGAGGCATTGGTATAAATCTATATCTCAGTCAAGGGTGAGAGAAGACCACCATCCCAGCTCAGGAGGAGGGAAAGAAACAAAAGCAGTGAATTTCATCATTACTGTTGTTCTATCCAAGCGCTCAATGGATTGGAGTATGCTCACCCACGGTAGGGAAGACCATCTCCTTTAGTGAGTCCACTGATTCAAATGCTACTTTCATCTAGAAACACCCTCACAAACATACCCAGAGATAATATGTAATCTAGGTGCCCTTGACCCAGTCAAGTTGACACATAAAACAAACCTTTCTGCCATATATTGATGATAAGGTAGTAATAGCCAAAATACGTAAGTAACTCCTACAACTCAAAAGGAAGAAAACAGCATGGTTGTTAAAGTGACAGAATAAATAGACATTTCCTCAAATAAGACAAACAAATAGCACATAAAAATATGCTAACAGTCACATAAAAAGATGCTCAACATCACTAATCATCAGCGAGATGCAAGACAAAACCACAGTGAGATACCACCTCACACCTGTTTGGATGGCTGTTATCAGAAAAACAAAAGATCGTAAGTGTTGGCAAAGAATGTGGAGAAGTTGGAATCTTTCTATATTGTTGAATATATATAGCTTCTATGCAAAACATTATGGAGGTGGCTCAAAAATTAATAGAACTAAAGACCTAAATAAACAATTCTCCAGAGAAGATGTATATATGGCCAACAGGAAAATGAAAAGATGCTCAACAAAACTAATTATTGTAAAAATGCATATCAAAACCACAATGAATTATTACCTCACATGAGTCAGAATAGCTATCTTTTAAAAGTCCATAAATACTAAATACATCAGAGAGTGTGGAGAAAAACTCTACACTGTTGGTGGGAATGTAAATTATTGTAGCCACATGAAAAACAAAATGAATGTTTCTTTAAAGACTAAAAATAGAGCTGTCACATGAGCCAGCAATCCCACTTGTGTGCATGTATTCAGCAGAGACAAGAAATCTAATTCAAAAAGATTACATCCACCATAACATTCAGTGCAGCACTATTTACAATAGTCAATATATGGAAGAAACCTGAGTCCATCAACAGATGAATAGATAAAGAAGATGTGGTACATATATGCGATTCAATATCACTTGGTCATGAAAAAGAATGAAATATTGTCATTTGTAGCAATCAGGATGGATCTGGAGATAGTCATACAGACAGGGAAAGACAAATAAGATATCACATATATGTGCATTTTAAAAATAATACAGATTAGACACAGACTCACAGATGTAGAAAACAAATGTATGGTTACAAAAGGAGATAGTGGTGAAGGTATAAATTGGAAATTTGTGCTTAACAGATAAATACTACTATATATAAACTGGATATACAATCACAATTTACTGTAAAATGCAGGGAAATATTCAATATCTTCAGTTCAGTTGCTCAGTTGTGTCCAATTCTTTGTGACCCCATGAATTGCTGCATGCCAGGCCTCCCTGTCCATCAGCAACTCCCAGAGTTCACTCAAACTCATGACCATCGAGTTGATGATGCCATCCAGCCATCTCATCCTCTGTCATCCCCTTCTCCTCCTGCCCCCAATACCTCCCAGCATCAGAGTTTTTTCNTTCTCCACATCTTCTCCAGAATTTATTGCTTGTAGACTTTTGGATCGCAGCCATTCTGACTGGTGTGAAATGGTACCTCATTGTGGTCTTGATTTGCATTTCTCTGATAATGAGTGATGTTGAGCATCTTTTCATGTGTTTGTTAGCCATCTGTATGTCTTCCTTGGAGAAATGTCTATGTAGTTATTTGGCCCAGGGAACATTAATCGATAGGAGCTCATCAAATGCCTCCATACCTACACTGAAACCAAGCACAACCCAAGGACCAACAAGTTCCAGAGCAAGACATACCATGAAAATTCTCCAGCAACACAGGAACACACCCCTAAGCTTCAATATACAGGCAGCTCAAAGTTATTCCAAAACCATTGACATCTCATAACTCATTACTGGACACTTCATTGCACTCCAGAGAGAAGAAATCCAGCACCAGCAACCAGAACTCTGACACAAGCTTCCCTAACCAAGAAACCTTGACAAGCCACTGATACAACCCCATCCCCAGTGAGGAAACTCCATAATAAAGAGAACTCCACAAACTGCCAGAATACAGAAAGGCTGCCCCAAANCACCAGCCACCAGAACTCTGACACAAGCTTCCCTAACCAAGAAACCTTGACAAGCCACTGATACAACCCCATCCCCAGTGAGGAAACTCCATAATAAAGAGAACTCCACAAACTGCCAGAATACAGAAAGGCTGCCCCAAACGCAGCAATATAAACAAGATGAAGAGACAGAGGAACACCCAGCAGGTAAAGGAACAGGATAAATGCTCACCAAACCAAACCAAAGAGGAAGAGATAGGGAATCTACCTGATAAAGAAATTCAAATATTGATAGTGAAAATAATCCAAAATCTTGAAATCAAAATGGAATCACAGATAAATAGCCTGGAGACAAGGATTGAGAAGATGCAAGAAAGGTTTAATAAGGACCTAGAAGAAATAAAAAAGAGTCAATATATAATGAATAATGCAATAAATGAGATCAGAAACATTCTGGAGGCAACAAATAGTAGAATAAGGAGGCAGAAGATAGGATTTGTGAAATAGAAGATAGAATGGTAGAAATAAATGAATCAGAGAGGAAAAAAGAAAAATGAATTACAAGAAATGAGGACAATCTCAGAGACCTCCAGGACAATATGAAATGCTCCAACGTTTGAATTATAGGAGTCCCAGAAGAAGAAGACGAAAAGAAAGACCATGAGAAAATACTTGAGATAATAGTTGAAAACTTCCCTAAAATAGGGAAGGAAATAATCACCCAAGTCCAAGAAACCCAGAGAGTCCCAAACAGGATAAACCCAAAACAAAACACCCCAAGGCATATATTAATCAAATTAACAAAGGCCAAACACAAAGAACAAATATTAAAAGCAGCAAGGGAAAAACATCAAATAACACACAAGGATATTCTCATAAGGATAACAGCTGATCTTTCAATAGAAACTTTTCAGTCCAGGAAGGAATGGCAAGACATACTTAAAGTGATGAAAGAAAATAACCTACAGCCCAGACTACTGTACCCAGCAAGGATCTCATTCAAATATGAAGGAGAAATCAAAAGCTTTACAGACCAACAAAAGCTGAGAGAATTCAGCACCACCAAACCAGCTCTCCAATAAATGCTAAAGTATATTTCTAGACAGGAAACGCAGAAAGAGTATATAAACCCGAACCCAAAACAATAAAGTAATGGCAATGGGATCATACTTATCCATAATTACCTTAAACGTAAATAGGTTGAATGCCCCAACCAAAAGACAAAGACTGGCTGAATGGATACAAAAACAAGACCCCTATATGTTGTCTACTAGAGACCCACCTCAAAACAAGGGACACATACAGACTGAAAGTGAAGGGCTGGAAAAAGATATTCCATGCAAATAGAGACCAAAAGAAAGCAGGAGTAGCAATACTCAGATAAAATAGACTTTAAAACAAAGGCTGTGAAAAGAGACAAAGAAGGCCACTACATAATGATCAAAGGATCAATCTAAGAAGAAGATATAACAATTATAAATATATATGCACCCAACATAGGAGCACCGCAATATGTAAGACATGCTAATAAGTATGAAAGGGGAAATTAACAATAACACAATAATAGTGGGAGACTTTAATATCCCACTCACATCTATGGACTGATCAACTAAACAGAAAATTAACAAAGAAACACAAACTTTAAATAATACAATAGACCAGTTAGACCTAATTGATATCTATAGGACATTTCACCCCAAAACAATGAATTTCACCTTTTTCTCAAGTGCTTACTTGTTTTTAAAATAACTCTAATTTCATTAAAATTTTCCCACTTATTTATATATGTGCAGAAATGATGGTAATAAATCACATAAATATTTTAAAGAAAGTCTTATTGGAATTTTATTAGGGATCTTAGTTGAGACTTAAATTCTCTTGGGGCTAGGAAGCCAAGTCAAGAATTTATCATCATCAGATTGATTCAGGAAAAAAGACTCTGATGCTGGGAAAGACTGAAGGCAGGAGGAAAAGGGGACAGCAGTGGATGAGATGGTTGGATGGCATCACCAACTCGATGGACAAGAGTTTGAGCAAACTCTAGGAGTTGGTGATGGATAGGGAAGCCTGGCATGCTGCAGACCATGCGGTGGCAAAGTGTCAGACACGACTAAGCAACTGAACTGAACTGAACTATTATAGCAGGCAGGTAGCTAGGTATGAGCAGAGAAAGTGGCCATGGGCCAGGTGGCAGGAAAACAGCTATCTTGTAAACAGCAGGGGCTGTCCATGGGCAGACAGAGAACCTTCAAACTGACCGGAAACAACACAGGAACCTCCAGACTAACAGGAAACAACCCTTCTGGGTGATAAGTGTCCTGGAGGCAGACAAGGAAAGGTGGGGAAAGGCAGGAATCTCATGTTGCTCATTATGCTGAGCATTCTAACAAAATTATGCTCATTGTAATACGCCTTGCAGACAAGAAAATCTCATCATGCACCAACACTAGGACACTAGTGTTGTAGGACACTAGGACGAATAAGAACAAAAATCCCTCCTCCCCTTGGGAAGATGGAACGTAGATGAAAATCAGGGAATATGACCCCAGCCACCTTCCTCCCCAATGAAATATTCTGCCCTTTTACATGTATGTCACTCTTAACCAGCTTTGAGGATTCCCTAGTGGCTCAGTGGAAAAGAATCCACCTGCCAATACAGGAGATGCGGGTTCTTTCCCTAGGTTGGGAAGATCCCTTGGAGAAGGAAATGGCTACCCATTCTAGTTTTCTTATCTGGGAACTCCCATAGACAGAGGAGCCTGGCCAACTACAGTCCATGGGGTTGCAAAAAGAGTCAGACATGACTTAGTGACTAAAGGACGACATAATCAGCTTTCCAAAAAATCCCAGGACAGCAGCAGCTCCAAACTTGTCTGCCCACTCTCCCTCTGAGAATGTTTGCTGATGTGTGTGTGTGTGTGTGTGTGTGCGCGTGTGTATAGCTATTGCGTGTGTTAGTTGCTCAGTTGTGTCCGACTCTTTGCCACCCCATGGACTATAGCCCACCAGGCTCCTCTGTCCATGCAGTTCTCCAGGCCAGAATATTCTCTTCATGAAGCCAAGCAGAGCCCCCCTGGGGCCCCCACAAGGCGCACCTTTCCATTCTTGCTCTACTCTGTTTCTTGTTTACAGGAAATAGGCTCCATTCAGCCTCCTATCCTTTCCTAAGTTCCATGGGGCAGATTCAAACAGTTGCTAAACAGAGAAGTGAGCGAATGCAGAAACAAAGGGGGAGCAGCTGAGAAACGATAGTGCATCAATGGAGCAGTGTCCTTGTTCTCTCAAGGAGTATATATAACAATGTATCTCTGACTTCTTCCACTGGAATTAAGGTCCCCACCCGTACGGAGGATGGTAATTTCAGGCTGAGAACAAGATTCCTGGAGCTCTACTCTGTTACCTCACCCCCAACCGATTAGAAGAGAGTCACCCGTCCTGCAGCCCACACTTTAAAGTTTTACCTGTAGAAACTCCCAGAAAGTTATCAGGGAGTTAGACATGTTTTAGAGTGAGCCACCCATTCTTGCTTGACCCTGAATTAAACCCTTCTTTGCTCCAAACTTTGACATCTCTATTTCCTTGTCCTTGAAACAGAGCAAGACACTTGTGGGTCTTCTGAGCACAGAAGACTTTCTTTCTCCCATTTCTTGTTTGTAGAGAACAGAATCCAGCCTCCATGACCTTTCCTGAATTTCAAACAGCAGATTTGAACTGTTGCCAATCAAGGGAGGAACAGCCAATAAACCACCTGAGGCAAGATTGCTGCTAAGTCGCTTCAGTCGTGTCTGACTCTGTGCGACCCCATAAACGGCAGCCCACCAGGCTCCCCTGTCCCTGGGATTCTCCAGGCAAGAACACTGGAGTGGGCTGCCATTTCCTTCTCCAATGCATGAAAGTGAAAAGTGAAAGTGAAGTCTTTCAGTACTGTCTGACTCTTCGTGACCCTATGGACCGCAGCCTCCCAAGCTCCTCCGTCCATGGAGTTTTCCAGGCAAGAGTACGGGAGTAGGTTGCCATTGCCTTCTCCCGAGGCAAGATTAAAGGGGGTCAGAGAAGCTCATCAAGATTAGGACACTGAACACCTGAGACCCTGCACACACCCTTATCAGCAACCCAACCCTTAAAGCATTGCTATAAAACTCCTCACCAAATTCTCCAAGGTTGGGACACATAGTTTTCCAGGGCATAGGCTCACTCTGTCCTCCTTTGCCTGGCAAGGCAATAAAGCTATTATTTTCTACTTCACCCAAAACTCTGTCTTCAAGATCAGTTTATTATCATTGCAGAGGGGTCAAGATTTTGGCATCAGCCTCTCTGGGCTCTGGGCACAGGAACTTGCCTTGAGAAACATTAACAACTTTTAAATATATAGCAAAGTATAGTTGAGTACAGTAATGTTGTTGCATATTCCTTGGATTTATTTATCTTATGGCTGATAGTTTATGCCTTTGACTGACATCTCACCATTGCTTTTACCCTCAAGCCCCTGGTAGCCATTCATATATTCTCTGTTTCTATGTGTTTGACTATTTCAGGTGCTACATATAAATCAGTTTTCATTTTCTCATCTGTTTTATTTAGCATATTGCCTATGGTCCAAATGGCAAAATTTCCTTCTTTTCTAAGAACAAGTATACATACTTTCCTTCAGGTATATACTCAGAAGTTAGAAGGCTGAATCATAATGTCATCTTGTTTTTAATTTTTAGAGAAACTTNCAATAAATGAGATCAGAAACATTCTGGAGGCAACAAATAGTAGAATAAGGAGGCAGAAGATAGGATTTGTGAAATAGAAGATAGAATGGTAGAAATAAATGAATCAGAGAGGAAAAAAGAAAAATGAATTACAAGAAATGAGGACAATCTCAGAGACCTCCAGGACAATATGAAATGCTCCAACGTTTGAATTATAGGAGTCCCAGAAGAAGAAGACGAAAAGAAAGACCATGAGAAAATACTTGAGATAATAGTTGAAAACTTCCCTAAAATAGGGAAGGAAATAATCACCCAAGTCCAAGAAACCCAGAGAGTCCCAAACAGGATAAACCCAAAACAAAACACCCCAAGGCATATATTAATCAAATTAACAAAGGCCAAACACAAAGAACAAATATTAAAAGCAGCAAGGGAAAAACATCAAATAACACACAAGGATATTCTCATAAGGATAACAGCTGATCTTTCAATAGAAACTTTTCAGTCCAGGAAGGAATGGCAAGACATACTTAAAGTGATGAAAGAAAATAACCTACAGCCCAGACTACTGTACCCAGCAAGGATCTCATTCAAATATGAAGGAGAAATCAAAAGCTTTACAGACCAACAAAAGCTGAGAGAATTCAGCACCACCAAACCAGCTCTCCAATAAATGCTAAAGTATATTTCTAGACAGGAAACGCAGAAAGAGTATATAAACCCGAACCCAAAACAATAAAGTAATGGCAATGGGATCATACTTATCCATAATTACCTTAAACGTAAATAGGTTGAATGCCCCAACCAAAAGACAAAGACTGGCTGAATGGATACAAAAACAAGACCCCTATATGTTGTCTACTAGAGACCCACCTCAAAACAAGGGACACATACAGACTGAAAGTGAAGGGCTGGAAAAAGATATTCCATGCAAATAGAGACCAAAAGAAAGCAGGAGTAGCAATACTCAGATAAAATAGACTTTAAAACAAAGGCTGTGAAAAGAGACAAAGAAGGCCACTACATAATGATCAAAGGATCAATCTAAGAAGAAGATATAACAATTATAAATATATATGCACCCAACATAGGAGCACCGCAATATGTAAGACATGCTAATAAGTATGAAAGGGGAAATTAACAATAACACAATAATAGTGGGAGACTTTAATATCCCACTCACATCTATGGACTGATCAACTAAACAGAAAATTAACAAAGAAACAAACTTTAAATAATACAATAGACCAGTTAGACCTAATTGATATCTATAGGACATTTCACCCCAAAACAATGAATTTCACCTTTTTCTCAAGTGCTTACTTGTTTTTAAAATAACTCTAATTTCATTAAAATTTTCCCACTTATTTATATATGTGCAGAAATGATGGTAATAAATCACATAAATATTTTAAAGAAAGTCTTATTGGAATTTTATTAGGGATCTTAGTTGAGACTTAAATTCTCTTGGGGCTAGGAAGCCAAGTCAAGAATTTATCATCATCAGATTGATTCAGGAAAAAAGACTCTGATGCTGGGAAAGACTGAAGGCAGGAGGAAAAGGGGACAGCAGTGGATGAGATGGTTGGATGGCATCACCAACTCGATGGACAAGAGTTTGAGCAAACTCTAGGAGTTGGTGATGGATAGGGAAGCCTGGCATGCTGCAGACCATGCGGTGGCAAAGTGTCAGACACGACTAAGCAACTGAACTGAACTGAACTATTATAGCAGGCAGGTAGCTAGGTATGAGCAGAGAAAGTGGCCATGGGCCAGGTGGCAGGAAAACAGCTATCTTGTAAACAGCAGGGGCTGTCCATGGGCAGACAGAGAACCTTCAAACTGACCGGAAACAACACAGGAACCTCCAGACTAACAGGAAACAACCCTTCTGGGTGATAAGTGTCCTGGAGGCAGACAAGGAAAGGTGGGGAAAGGCAGGAATCTCATGTTGCTCATTATGCTGAGCATTCTAACAAAATTATGCTCATTGTAATACGCCTTGCAGACAAGAAAATCTCATCATGCACCAACACTAGGACACTAGTGTTGTAGGACACTAGGACGAATAAGAACAAAAATCCCTCCTCCCCTTGGGAAGATGGAACGTGGATGAAAATCAGGGAATATGACCCCAGCCACCTTCCTCCCCAATGAAATATTCTGCCCTTTTACATGTATGTCACTCTTAACCAGCTTTGAGGATTCCCTAGTGGCTCAGTGGAAAAGAATCCACCTGCCAATACAGGAGATGCGGGTTCTTTCCCTAGGTTGGGAAGATCCCTTGGAGAAGGAAATGGCTACCCATTCTAGTTTTCTTATCTGGGAACTCCCATAGACAGAGGAGCCTGGCCAACTACAGTCCATGGGGTTGCAAAAAGAGTCAGACATGACTTAGTGACTAAAGGACGACATAATCAGCTTTCCAAAAAATCCCAGGACAGCAGCAGCTCCAAACTTGTCTGCCCACTCTCCCTCTGAGAATGTTTGCTGATGTGTGTGTGTGTGTGTGTGTGTGCGCGTGTGTATAGCTATTGCGTGTGTTAGTTGCTCAGTTGTGTCCGACTCTTTGCCACCCCATGGACTATAGCCCACCAGGCTCCTCTGTCCATGCAGTTCTCCAGGCCAGAATATTCTCTTCATGAAGCCAAGCAGAGCCCCCCTGGGGCCCCCACAAGGTGCACCTTTCCATTCTTGCTCTACTCTGTTTCTTGTTTACAGGAAATAGGCTCCATTCAGCCTCCTATCCTTTCCTAAGTTCCATGGGGCATATTCAAACAGTTGCTAAACAGAGAAGTGAGCGAATGCAGAAACAAAGGGGGAGCAGCTGAGAAACGATAGTGCATCAATGGAGCAGTGTCTTTGTTCTCTCAAGGAGTATATATAACAATGTATCTCTGACTTCTTCCACTGGAATTAAGGTCCCCACCCGTACGGAGGATGGTAATTTCAGGCTGAGAACAAGATTCCTGGAGCTCTACTCTGTTACCTCACCCCCAACCGATTAGAAGAGAGTCACCCGTCCTGCAGCCCACACTTAAGTTTTACCTGTAGAAACTCCCAGAAAGTTATCAGGGAGTTAGACATGTTTTAGAGTGAGCCACCCATTCTTGCTTGACCCTGAATTAAACCCTTCTTTGCTCCAAACTTTGACATCTCTATTTCCTTGTCCTTGAAACAGAGCAAGACACTTGTGGGTCTTCTGAGCACAGAAGACTTTCTTTCTCCCATTTCTTGTTTGTAGAGAACAGAATCCAGCCTCCATGACCTTTCCTGAATTTCAAACAGCAGATTTGAACTGTTGCCAATCAAGGGAGGAACAGCCAATAAACCACCTGAGGCAAGATTGCTGCTAAGTCGCTTCAGTCGTGTCTGACTCTGTGCGACCCCATAAACGGCAGCCCACCAGGCTCCCCTGTCCCTGGGATTCTCCAGGCAAGAACACTGGAGTGGGCTGCCATTTCCTTCTCCAATGCATGAAAGTGAAAAGTGAAAGTGAAGTTTTTCAGTACTGTCTGACTCTTCGTGACCCTATGGACCGCAGCCTCCCAAGCTCCTCCGTCCATGGAGTTTTCCAGGCAAGAGTACGGGAGTAGGTTGCCATTGCCTTCTCCCGAGGCAAGATTAAAGGGGGTCAGAGAAGCTCATCAAGATTAGGACACTGAACACCTGAGACCCTGCACACACCCTTATCAGCAACCCAACCCTTAAAGCATTGCTATAAAACTCCTCACCAAATTCTCCAAGGTTGGGACACATAGTTTTCCAGGGCATAGGCTCACTCTGTCCTCCTTTGCCTGGCAAGGCAATAAAGCTATTATTTTCTACTTCACCCAAAACTCTGTCTTCAAGATCAGTTTATTATCATTGCAGAGGGGTCAAGATTTTGGCATCAGCCTCTCTGGGCTCTGGGCACAGGAACTTGCCTTGAGAAACATTAACAACTTTTAAATATATAGCAAAGTATAGTTGAGTACAGTAATGTTGTTGCATATTCCTTGGATTTATTTATCTTATGGCTGATAGTTTATGCCTTTGACTGACATCTCACCATTGCTNCATTAACAACTTTCAAATATATAGCAAAGTATAGCTGAGTACAGTAATGTTGTTGCATATTCCTTGGATTTATTTATCTTATGGCTGATAGTTTATGCCTTTGACTGACATCTCACCATTGCTTTTACCCTCAAGCCCCTGGTAGCCATTCATATATTCTCTGTTCCTATGTGTTTGACTATTTCAGGTGCTACATATAAATCAGTTTTCATTTTCTCATCTGTTTTATTTAGCATATTGCCTATGGTCCAAATGGCAAAATTTCCTTCTTTTCTAAGAACAAGTATACATACTTTCCTTCAGGTATATACTCAGAAGTTAGAAGGCTGAATCATAATGTCATCTTGTTTTTAATTTTTAGAGAAACTTTCACACAGCTTTCTGTATAGCTATACCAGTTTACATTCCCACCAGCAATGCACAGGAGTTCCATTTAGGAGAACAAATTCTTATTCAGCTAATGCAAATAACTATGTTGCTATGAAAATAAGAATATTCACTAAGAGTTCTTCAGTTGTGGAGAGATCAAGTAGAAATAAAAATAAATGTTTCATGTCTTGTTACATAAGTATAATCTTCTAAATTACTATAAGAGATAGCTGAAGAAAAAAGAAGTTGCTTTTCTAATCCAGAAAATAAAATATTAAAAAACCAATAAAATTCCAAGTAAAAGTCATAAAAGAAATCCTAATCGCTATCAGTCTACTCATTCCTATGTGGTTAATTTCAGTTCTATTTCAGTCCTTTTTGCTGTTGGGTTAGTAATTTCATAAACTCTTCAATTTTAAATTGTTGTTGAACCCAAGTTTGTGTGCCTGACACACCCTGCAGCTAAACAAACTGAAATGTCAAAATTTGGAGCAAGGAAAGGTTTATTGCAGAGACCAAGCAAGAAGGATGAACAGGTCATGCTCAAAAACCCTGAACTCTCTGATAGTTATCAGGGAAGAGCTAAATTTGGGGTCTGGGCTTCAGGCGGTGTGACTTTCTTTTGATTGGTTCGTGGTGATGTAAAAAAGTTACCTTCCAGTCATCTTGTGCTCAGGCTGAGGTTACCAACCCCCACATGAGTGGGACCTTATTTCCTGCAAAAAAACTCAGAGACACTGTCACATACATCCTTTGAGGAGGAACCAGGACCATACATTGTATTTTCTGATGCATTCCTCTTTTGTTTCTCATTCTCTCCCTTTTGCAATTAGCAAGTGTTTGAATCTGCCCTTTGGAACCCAGGGACGGTCTAGGAGACAAAGGGCTGCAAGCAAGAAACAAGGGGCCAGGAAAGACTTCTGTACCTGGGAAAACTCCACTGGGACCTGCTCTACTTCAAGCATACTTCTTCCTTGATACTCTTCAACCATGAGAGGAACAGGTGCTGGACAAGAAAGGGAATAATGACTTGGACTGAGAGGTTACTCATAAAATCAGCAGAGGAGCTCAGTTTTAGGAGGACTTTGTTTCATTATTAGTTCTGGAAATCCTTACTCAAATCTGTGATATGATCCCAAAGTAATTGATGCTCTCAGAAGCCTGAATCCCAAAGAAACTGCTGTATTTCTTTCCCTGCTTCTCTGAGACAATCCCCTTTGTTGAAAACAGGAGCTGTGGCCTATAGCTGATTGAAAGAGTTCTCAGAGAAACATCAGAACAAAACAATAACTATCTGCTAATGACAAAAGATTTTAAATGGTCATGGATCTGATGAGAGTTTATTATAATTCAATTAGCAAGAAAATTTAGTTGTCTCTGTGACATACAACATTTTAACATACTGATTAGAATTATGACTTATAAACATTATGTCAGGACATATCAAGGACAGCAGAAACATTAATAAACTTCTACAAACTTTATATAATTCCTGAAACACTTTAATAATATATTTATAGAAATAGAACCTAGTGAAGTTTAGGTATTTCTTTTTGACAATATAGAATATTAATTAAACTTAAATAGTTAAGATGATAGAATGAATGCTTTGAGATTTTTCCAGACACCCTCTGGGAAATTTCACTGTCAATTCAAGGTCAAGAAGATTTCTTTTATAACTGGATTTTGGAAGGTTGTCAAAACCATCATAAGGTTTTAATATTCAATGAAATAAGATCACAGGTTGAAGCCAAGCGGGACCCTGTGGCACTCCTGGGCACAAAAGGTTTTCCATGCCCCTTGTTTCTTGTTTGCTAGGAGTAGACTCCAGCCACTATGACCTTCCCTGAGTTCCAAAGGGCAGATTCAAGCAATTGCTAATCAGGGAAGGAGAACATGCAAAGATAAAGAAGGAGCAGTCAAGAAACAATAGTGCAGACTTGGGGCAGAAGCCTGATGCCACTTCAAGGGATACAAAGAACAAAATCTCTGAGTCCTTTTGCAAAACTAAGTTCAGTTCAGGCACTTAGTAGTGTCCTACTCTTCATGACCTCATGGATTACAGAATGCCAGGCCTCCCTCTCCATCACCAACTCCCAGAGCTTACTCAAATTCATGTCCATCAAGTTGGTGATGGCATCCAACTCTCTCATTCTCTGTCACCCTCTTCTTCTGCTGCCTTCAGTCTTTCCCAGCATCAAGAAAAGATTTCCAAAGAGTCAGTTCTTCACATCAGGTGACCAAAGTATTGGACTTTCAGCTTCAGCATCAGTCCTTCCAATGAATATTCAGGACTGGTCTCCTTTAGGATGGACTGGTTGGATCTTCTTGCAGTCCAAGGGACTCTCGAGAGCCTTCTCCAACATCACAGTTCAAAAGCATCAGTTCTTTAGTGCTCAGCTTTCTTTATAGTCCAACTCTCACATCCATACATGACTACTGAAAAAACCAAAGTTTGACTAGATGGATCTTTGTTGGCAAAGTAATGTCTCTGCTTTTTAATATGCTGTCTAGGTTGGTCACAGCTTTTCTTCCAAGGAGCAAGTGTCTTTTTATATCATGGCTGCAGTCAGCATCTGCAGTGATTTTGGAGCCAAAGGAAATAAAGTCTCCCATTCTTTTCATTGTTTTCCCATTTATTTGCCATGAAGTGGTGGGACCAGATGCCATGACCTTAGTTTTCTGAATGTTGAATTTTACTCCTACATTTTCACACTCCTCTTTCACTTTCATCAAGAGGCTCTTCAGTTATTCAATTTCTGCCCTAAAGGTGGTGTCATCTGCATAGCTGAGGTTATTGATATTTTCCCAGCCATCTTGATTCCAGCTTGTGCTTCATCCAGCCCCGCATTTTGCATGATGTACTCTGCATAGAAGTTAAATAAGCAGGGTGACAATATATAGCCTTGACACACTCCTTTCCCAATTTGGAACCAGTCTGTTGTTCCACGTACAGTTCTAACTGTTGCTTCTTGCCCTGCATACAGATTTCTCAGAAGACAGGTCAAGTGGTCTGGTATTCCCATGTCTTAAAGAATTTTCCACAGTTTGTTGTGATCTACACAAAGAATTTGGTACTATCAATAAAGCAAAAGTAGATTTTTTTCTAGTATTCTGTTGCTTTTTCAAAGATCCAGCCAATTTAGCAATTTGATCTCTGGTTCCTCTGCCTTTTCTAAAACCAGCTTGAACATCTGGAAGTTCACGGTTCACGTGTTGTTGAAGCCTGGCTTGGAGAACTTTGACCATTACTTTGCTAGCGTGTGAGATGAATGTAATTTTGCAATAGTTTGAACATTCTTTGGCATTGCCTTTCTTTGGGATCAAAATGAAAACACATTTTCAAGTCGTGTAGCCCCTGCTGCATTTTCCAAATTTGCTGGCATACGGAGTGCAGCACTTTCACAGCATCATCTTTGAGGATTTGAAACAGCTCAGCTGGAATTCCATCACCTCCACTACCTTTGTTCATAGTGATGCTTACTAAAGCCCAGTTGACTTCACATTCCAGGATGTCTGGCTCCAGGTGAGTGATCACGTCATTGTGATTACTGGGTCATGAAGATCTTTTTTGTATAGTCTTCTGTGTAGTCTTGCCACCTCTTCTTAATATCTTTTGCTTCAGTTAGGTCCATACTATTTCTGTTCTTTATTGTGCCCATCTTTGCATGAAATGTTCCCTTGGAATCTCTGATTTTCTTGAAGAGGTCTCTAGTCTTTCCCATTCTATTTTTTTCCTCTGTTTCTTTGCACTGATCACTGAGGAAGGCTTTTTTATCTCTCTTTGCTATTTGTTGGAAATCTGCATTCAGATGGATATATCTTTCCTTTTCTCCTTTGCCTTTCACTTATCTTCTTTTCTTAGCTATTTTTAAGGCCTCCTCAGACAATCATTTTGCCTTTTTGCATTTCTTTTTCTTGGGGAAGGTCTTAATCACTGTACAATGTCACAAACCTATGTCAATACTTCTTCAGGCACTCTATCAGATCTAATCCCTTGAATCTATTTGTCACTTCCACTTCATAATCTTAAGGGATTTGATTAAGGTCATACCTGAATGCTCTAATGGTTTTCCCTACTTTCTTCAATTTAAATCTGAATTTGGCAATAAGGAGTTCATGATCTGAGCCACAGTCAGCTCCTGGTCTTATTTTTGCTGACTGTATAGAGCTTCTCTATCTTTGGCTACAAAGAATATAATCAGTCTGATTTCAGTATTAAACACCTGGTGATGTCCATGTGTGGAGTCTTTTCTTGTGTTGTTGGAAGAGGGTGTTTGCTATGACCAGTGTGTTCTCTTGGCAAAACTCTGTTAGCTTTTGACCTGCTTCTTTTTGTACTCCAAGGCCAAATTTACCTGTTACTCCAAGTACCTCTCGACTTCCTACTTTTGTATTCCAGTCCCCTATAAGGAAAAGGACGTCTTTTGGGGGTATTAGGTCTAGAAGGTCTTCATTGAACCATTCAACTTTAGCTTCTTCAGCATTTCTGGTTGGGGCATAGACTTGGATACCATGATATTGAATGGTTTGCCTTAGAAATGAATAGAGATCAATCTGTCATTTTTGAGATTGTGTCCCAGTACTGAGTGAACTCCGGAAGTTGGTGATGGACAGGGAGCCCTGGTCTTCTGCGATTCATGGGGTTGCAAAGAGTTGGACACGACTGAGTAACTGAACTGAACTGAAATGCATGTCAGACTCTTGTTGACTATAATGGTTACTCCATTTCTTCAAAGGGATTCTTGCCCACAGTAGTAGATATAATGTTCATCTATTTGATGAAGCATTCTTCATTTCAGAGAGAAGGTCATAGTTTGGTAACCTCAAGAACCACAGAAACCCATTATGAGACAAGCACAGGCCAGGTTAAAGGAGTGCAGGCCTTGCAAGTACCCTGATCCTTATCAGTAACCCAGCCCTTGAGCCATTGCTACAAGACTCCTCACCAAATCCCCCCAGGTAGGGGCACACTGTTTTGGAGGCCTTAGCCCATCGTGTCCCTGTTTGTCTGGCAAAGCACTAAAGCTATTCTTTTCTGTTTCACCCAAAACTTTGTCTCACGATCTCATTCAACACTAATGCTAGAGGCCACATCTTTGGCATCGGGATCACTGTGAAACAACAGATAATTTAGCCAAAGTAACAGTAAAATACTTGAAAAGTAAATATAAGAGGTAACATAAAGAAAAATATTTAGCTCTCTTATTATGGGAAAGACTAGTTTTCCTTAAATTAAGACACAGTAAAGACTACATAAAACATAGAAATTATTTTGATAAGGAAAAGATCTTCATTTCCTATACAGATTAGTAGGTAAAGTAAAGAAAAAATCATTTTTCAATCTCCTACTAAGAACAGACCTATATTCCAGGAAGATTTTTCTCATTTTAACAGATAAAGAAAACCTAGTTCTAGTTTTGCATTGGTCATTTTTTATTTTGATGCTCATTTTAAAACTTATAATAAAATTGAAATTGAGCAAGACCCAGTGGGTCCCTCCTGGGTGCAACTTTTTCTATTCCCCTCCCAGGATCCTCATTTCTTGTTTGTAAGAATTAGGCTCCATTCAGCCTCCTAGACTCGATGGACGTGAATCTGAGTGAACTCCAGGAGTTGGTGATGGACAGGGAGGCCTGGCGTGCTGCAATTCGTGGAGTCGCAAAGAGTCTGACATGACTGAGCGACTGAACTGAACTGAACTGAGCCTCCTAGACCTTCCCTGAGTTCTAAAGGGCATATTTAAACAGTTGCTAATCAATGAAGTAAGGGAATGCAGATACAAAGGAGGAAAACTCAAGAAACCATAAAAGAGGTGTCTGGGTTCCTCCTGAAGGAATATACATAATAATATCTTTCATATCCCATATATTGAATACTTGTACTTATTGTAACTTATCTTATTTTTCTTATATATTTTGCACAAGAAGTTATTTCTTTTCACTTTTATCATATTAGTAGTTTAGTTTCCAAATGTTCATCTTAAATCTTAATTTTTAGTATTTTTTATTTTCCAGAGAAAAAAGGAAGTAGATAAATATGAATTGTTTGTC
>SJYW01028467.1:296530-309611 GCA_006410735.1 Raphicerus campestris | reverse complement strand
GATTCATGGGGTTGCAAAGAGTTGGACACGACTGAGTAACTGAACTGAACTGAAATGCATGTCAGACTCTTGTTGACTATAATGGTTACTCCATTTCTTCAAAGGGATTCTTGCCCACAGTAGTAGATATAATGTTCATCTATTTGATGAAGCATTCTTCATTTCAGAGAGAAGGTCATAGTTTGGTAACCTCAAGAACCACAGAAACCCATTATGAGACAAGCACAGGCCAGGTTAAAGGAGTGCAGGCCTTGCAAGTACCCTGATCCTTATCAGTAACCCAGCCCTTGAGCCATTGCTACAAGACTCCTCACCAAATCCCCCCAGGTAGGGGCACACTGTTTTGGAGGCCTTAGCCCATCGTGTCCCTGTTTGTCTGGCAAAGCACTAAAGCTATTCTTTTCTGTTTCACCCAAAACTTTGTCTCACGATCTCATTCAACACTAATGCTAGAGGCCACATCTTTGGCATCGGGATCACTGTGAAACAACAGATAATTTAGCCAAAGTAACAGTAAAATACTTGAAAAGTAAATATAAGAGGTAACATAAAGAAAAATATTTAGCTCTCTTATTATGGGAAAGACTAGTTTTCCTTAAATTAAGACACAGTAAAGACTACATAAAACATAGAAATTATTTTGATAAGGAAAAGATCTTCATTTCCTATACAGATTAGTAGGTAAAGTAAAGAAAAAATCATTTTTCAATCTCCTACTAAGAACAGACCTATATTCCAGGAAGATTTTTCTCATTTTAACAGATAAAGAAAACCTAGTTCTAGTTTTGCATTGGTCATTTTTTATTTTGATGCTCATTTTAAAACTTATAATAAAATTGAAATTGAGCAAGACCCAGTGGGTCCCTCCTGGGTGCAACTTTTTCTATTCCCCTCCCAGGATCCTCATTTCTTGTTTGTAAGAATTAGGCTCCATTCAGCCTCCTAGACTCGATGGACGTGAATCTGAGTGAACTCCAGGAGTTGGTGATGGACAGGGAGGCCTGGCGTGCTGCAATTCGTGGAGTCGCAAAGAGTCTGACATGACTGAGCGACTGAACTGAACTGAACTGAGCCTCCTAGACCTTCCCTGAGTTCTAAAGGGCATATTTAAACAGTTGCTAATCAATGAAGTAAGGGAATGCAGATACAAAGGAGGAAAACTCAAGAAACCATAAAAGAGGTGTCTGGGTTCCTCCTGAAGGAATATACATAATAATATCTTCCATATCCCATATATTGAATACGTGTACTTATTGTAACTTATCTTATTTTTCTTATATATTTTGCATAAGAAGTTATTTCTTTTCACTTTTATCATATTAGTAGTTTAGTTTCCAAATGTTTATCTTAAATCTTAATTTTTAGTATTTTTTATTTTCCAGAGAAAAAAGGAAGTAGATAAATATGAATTGTTTGTCNTTATCTTATTTTTCTTATATATTTTGCACAAGAAGTTATTTCTTTTCACTTTTATCATATTAGTAGTTTAGTTTCCAAATGTTCATCTTAAATCTTAATTTTTAGTATTTTTTATTTTCCAGAGAAAAAAGGAAGTAGATAAATATGAATTGTTTGTCTGATATCAGCCTTTTGTAGTAGATAAATTTATTAATATGCTATTTCATAATCTCTAGAAGCTATTCTTTACAGAACAATTTACTAATGTGGAAAAGGAATGTGTGCATTAATGCATCCAAATATATTTAGTCTCTCTGTAAAAACTGAAAAGGCAAAAGCACAAAAATTAAACTCATGTTCATTAACTACTGTCTCAGTATTTTATCTTATGTAGGAATGATGTAGATGTTCCATGAATATCCATCATTTAACTTAATATTACTTTAAAGTTTCAAATTAGCAAAAGATCTGGTGAACTACTTTTATGCAGACATATCATAAAACACAATTACTTTTGAAATAAAGTTTGTCAGAAAAAAATGACTCAATTTGATTAAATCAAATCTATGCTTACTAACCTTTAATATCTGGCACATATAGTATTGGTTTATTTAATAAGAATGCCCAAGCAGAATTAAAATTTTGCATCTGCATTGTACTTAATATTGACAGCCCTGAAGACATATTTATTTTCATTAAGCCAAGAATAATAAACTAAGTCATGTGACCCTGGAAAGTATTTTGGTTGATTCCTCTAGTAATGAACATTTTTTAAATGTTTGATTTATATGCACTTCTTTTACTGCAAGTCAGTTTAGAATAGAACTGCTTTATTCATTTGGTAATATTATCTAGAGCTAAGAAAATATCACATATATGTGTGTGTGAAAAGAAAAAAGAATGTATGACATACATATATAAATATATAGACAAATACAAATAGACATTGAAGGGATTTGTTCTAAAATTTTAGTCATAATTCAGATATAATTACAGAACTCATTAATTCTATGTGTTTACATTTTGTCTCACTTGTTTTANTATGACATACATATATAAATATACAGACAAATACAAATAGACATTGAAGGGATTTGTTCTAAAATTTTAGTCATAATTCAGATATAATTACAGAACTCATTAATTCTATGTGTTTACATTTTGTCTCACTTGTTTTAAATCCAAATTATGTTTCTGACCAGTGGAGCAGTCAATGTTTCAATATGTTTAATATTATTCAATATGTTCAGTGTGTTCAATATGAGCTCTAAAGATTTTCCCCAATATTTCTGTGGGTGACTTCAGTGTTTGTTTTTGTTTTGTTTTGTTTTTCTTGACAAATAATACTATGGAGGCCGTGGCTGTAGCTCCAGGTGGTTTTTTAGTCAACTAAGATGTTAGGGCGAGGTGCCCTTCTGATGGGAGCCTGAGTTATTATTATACCTCAGATGGTTACATTCAAAAAGATGGCTCTCAGGTCCTTGAGAAAACAGTTCTGAGTGAGATAAGTTGTGGAACCCAAAGAAAGAGAGGAAAGTTACAAACTTCCTAAAATAGCTGCTCTAAAAGGAATTTTAGGGAAATATTTGCCTATTTCCAGTGTTTTTACTCTGACATACTAAATTCTCCTGGCAGCATTATGCTTTTTCAAGAAGACATTTTGAAAGAACAACTAAAGACATGTTTGTGGAAGGTGTAGATTTTAATTGTTGTTCTAAGTCTGATATTTGATCATTAATTCTATTAAAGGAATATTTTAGGTAAATCATGATACTTTTTTTTTTTCCTTTGGCTTAAGTTGATCCTCTCATAGGTTTCAACAACATATTTGTCTAGGGTAAGAGCTCTCTAAAAATCCTTTTAAATATAAAAACTTTCTCATTCCAGGATCTGTCATGTAGCCATTGGAGTTTAGAATCACCAGAGGAATACCAGTTCCAAAATATGGCTCAAATCCAGTAAACCTTTTTGTTACCACATTCTTTCCAGATGCTTAGACCGCAATATTATAGAAATGAATTTATCATTTCCACAAGACTCTTAGGCTAGCAAAGCTTTGTTTAAGAGATAGCTTGTTCACAAGAGAGAAAGTGGGATAAAAAGATGCCAGCTCCCCAAGCAGAAGGGGCTTTTATAACAAAAGGGAGGATTTATCTCATCAGCAGTGATTATTTCCTTGTCAGACTTACTTGATCAATAGCAGGTGGCTCCATGGGGGTTACCAGGAATAAGAAGGCTTCTGTGAGTTGAAAGGAGTGTATGTGAATTTTTCCCAAGAAAGCACAGGAGCAGATAAGGTTAAAATGTGCAATTGAACTCCTTGTCTTGCGGCAACCAGGTGTACTCATCAGTATAACAGAGATAAAGTTAGTCTTTCACTCCTGCGACCCTGGTTTTTATCTCTGGGACTCAGGCCCCTGGGGCCTTCGTTCTTTAGTTCACAAGTCCTGTTTTGCCCAAGACTGTCCCCTCACTATTCTCCTCATCCTTTTCCAAAACAGCTGCCTTCCTGTCCTCCTGTCTCATTGTTATGGCTTTACAGTGGACGGAAGAGTTATGCTCAAAAGGGTACGACAGAGGCAGCCCCATGATCTAGTCACTCCCAAAGGTAAGAAAAGAAACCAAGTCACCATGGGTAGCAAAGACAACTAGAAAGGACACCTCTCAGCCTTAGGAGTCCAGGGGCTGGTGACAGTGAGTAGGAAAGGATCTCAGGCACACAGTAGGATGCACCGCTTATAGATGCAGGTCTAACAACATGTACCCCTGTGTGGTGGAAAACCAAGGAGACCATTCTTACTGTTTCCAAGCCAAGTTCTCAAGCTACCCCTGGGAGGAAATGGTTCTATAATGAAAGGAAAATAAAAGTCAAAGCACTCAGTCTTGTCTGACTCTTTGTGACACCATAGACTGTATCGGGGACTGAATTCTCCAGACCAGACTACTGGTGTGGGTAGCCATTCCCTTCTCCAAGGAATCTTCCCAACCCAGGAGTTGAACCCGGGTCTCCCACACTGCAGGTAGATTCTTTACCAGCTGAGCCACAAGGGAAGCCTGAGAATACTGGAGTGGATAGCCTATGCTTTCACTAGCAGATTTTCCTGACCCAGAAATTGAACCAGGGTCTCCTGCACTGCAGGCAGATCCTTTACCAACTGAGTTGGAAACCCTGGGTCTATAATGTAGATATTCAAATCAAAGTCGCCCAAGAGTCATAATACACAAAGAACCAGTTCCTACCTCATTTATCAGGAGCAATGGGCTAACTGGAGACACTTGGTCTTTGCAGAATAACACTGGGCCATGACGCTAGCAACAGTGAAGCAGGAGGGAAGGAAGCAGGACACACCCTGTGAAAGAACCACAGAGACCAAGGACGTGACATAGAATGATTAGAACCAAATAGGTTCAAGATGGCAGATAAGTTGACTTCTGCTAGACTTTGAGCCTCGGTATACACTCACCCAGCACATCAGCATGCTAAATGACACACCTCTAGGCACCATGACAGTCCTGAGGCTAACCATCAAAGACCAAAAAGTGGGCGGCAGCCCAGTTCCTTGAAATCTCCACTCTTTCCCCAAAACAGTTGGAATAATCCTCCCACTCATTTAGTTTATGAAATTACTGTCAGCTACAAGTTGGTGCTTGCCAAGGGCAGTTGCCATCCACCCCTGCAGATATTGAATTCTATGCTGTTGCAGCTATTGACCTTAGACATGGCTTTACGGAAGATCAGGGTGGAGAATGAGGCACTTTGTGTTCCAAGGAAACTTTTGGAATAGGTCTTTAGACAGTTAGATATTTTCAGGAACCAATTTTATGATCCTAATTCTTGAAAAATTATCTAAAAAGCTATCTTAAAAAAGCACAAAATCACTTCATGGTGACATCAGCTCCTAGTGACCAGCAGAAAACTTTTTGTAAAATAAGTGCTTGATGGCATTGAACCATTCCCTTTACCAAAATCATATATAGTGAACTTCACCTACTATTTCTTTGGAGCAGAGCAGTTTCTCTGAGGTATCTGAGGTGCAGAGTCTTCAGAATCTTCTGGGCTGCATTCCTCATTTTGCCCCAAATAAAATAACTCACAACTCTCACATTGTGTATCTTTTTTTAGTCAATATTACCTAGTCTATAAAACTAACCAATTTGTATTTTGAAGCCACTCTCTCCTTGGAGATGGCTACACTCTATCTGTGGAGTGTATTTCTCCCTAAATAAATCCACTTCTTATCTATCACTTTGCCTCTCACTGGTTCTTTCTGCAATGAGACATCAAGAACCTGAGCTTCATTAAGTCCTGAAATCAGGTGTGTGATCTCAGTTGGAAGGCCATAGGTTTGGGCTGGGTTCAAGTCCCAATCTCAGTTGCATGACTTCAGCAGCCTGCCTTTATTTAAAATTTTGATATTTAGTCACTGAAGTTAATCTGGCAAACACCAAGTTAAATCTCCAAGACAGAGTTTTGGGTGAACTAGAAAAGCACAGCTTTATTCCTTTACCAGGCAAAGGGGGCCACAACTGATTAATACCCTCAAAAATGTGTGTTCTTATATAGAGTGGATAATGAGTTTTGCAGTAATGGTTCAAAGAAAGTGTGGTTGAGGTTTAAAACCCTACTCAGTCAGTGTAGGAATATGAAACCTCAGTCTTGTTTTCAATAAACATCTCACTCCATTAACCTAAAGCTATACTCTTGGTTCCTGACTTTCAGAGGAAGGTGTCCTTGGTTTGGTAGATCATAAAATATCCAGATCCAGGACAGGACAACCATTAACTTCTGGCCCTCGTATATAAAAGAAAAACAACAGGTAGACCACCAAATTTTGGCCTACATCCCATCCTTTGTAAAATGGCCAGGGGGTGTGAAAAAGTGGCAACTTAATCTGAGGCTCAAGAAGTCATAAAGATGTTAAGTTTAACATTGTGACCTTTCTAGGCTGACTAGAAATGACATATTTTAAGGACAAGAGCCAGCTAAAACTGTACAGATCAATCCTGGTAAGGATAGCAAAACATCTCAAAGGTATTGCGTGCATCCTTTGATCTGCCAGGAGGATCTGCTCCAAGGCTGCAGCATCGACTCTTGACTCTTCCTCCCTTGTCTCTGCATCCCCCTTCCTTCTCTGATTCACAACTATTTGAACCTGCATTTGGTACCAGGAAATGTCAGGTTGCCAAAAATCTTGGCTGTCTGTGCACCAATGCCAAACAGAAATATGGAGACAGTTATGGAGAAAGAAAGAATGGCTTTATTATTTTTGCCAGGCTAAAGAGGAACAGTAGGTGCTTGCCTCAAGAACTATGACCCCCTCCCTGGTGAGTAGGGAAAGGTTATATCATCAACCAGGAGTATGTGATAAGAAAGTGAAGTCATTCAGCCATGTCCAATCTTTATGAGCCTCTGTGGTCCTTTCATCTTGCCTCAGGTGGTTTCCTTGCTGTTCTTCCTTTGATTAGCAACTGTTCTGCCATTTAGATCTGAGAGAAGGTCACAGGGAGGCTGGAGTCTTGCCTACAAGAAACGAGGGACAAAAAGGCCTCCATGCACAGAGGCCCCACAGGGCCCTGCTTGGAATCAGTCATGAAGACTGAATGAAACCTATTTCCTGTAATCAAGAGATGGGGGACACAGAGAGGTTTTGGGCCCAAGATCCCCACAAGGCCCTCCACAGTTTTTATGTTTTATATCATCAGCATAAAAGTTTTACACTAATTATGATTTTAAACATGTTGAATTAATACATTATTTATCTTGATTACTGAATTTATTGTTACCCTCTTAAGACTCTGCCCAAGTTGAATGCTGTAGGGGAATAAAAGTGTTCTCTTCTGCTCTTCAGGTTTTGTGGCTGATCTAAAAATTAAATTAACGTAAAACAGATTAATAAGAGAGGTGGAAAAAAATGAGTTATCCTTGTATGTATAGGAGGAGCCCACAAAGATCTGAGACTCAAAAGGCCAACAGACCACTGAGGGTCGGGTAGCTTTCAGAGCTAAGGGAATGGGTAGGAGTCTGGGGCTTCAAAGGGGAAAAGGGTTCCAGAAGATGGGAAGAGGAAGTGTTTGGTGAGCAAAGATAAGTCTCTGACTGCTATGGTAATATCTGTTCCTGGTAAGTCCCCTTTTGTAATATAAATCTATACAAATGTAGATTTCTCTTCCAGTCCAGCCCCTCAGTTATGTCCAGCTCTTTGCAACCCCATGGACTGCAGGATGCTAGGCCTCCCTGTCCATCACCAACTCCTGGGCCTTGCTCAAACTCATGTCCATAGAGTCGGTGTGCCATCCAACCATCTCATCGTCTGTCGTCTCCTTCTCCTCCTGCCCCTCAATCNGCACACAGTAGGATGCACCGCTTATAGATGCAGGTCTAACAACATGTACCCCTGTGTGGTGGAAAACCAAGGAGACCATTCTTACTGTTTCCAAGCCAAGTTCTCAAGCTACCCCTGGGAGGAAATGGTTCTATAATGAAAGGAAAATAAAAGTCAAAGCACTCAGTCTTGTCTGACTCTTTGTGACACCATAGACTGTATCGGGGACTGAATTCTCCAGACCAGACTACTGGTGTGGGTAGCCATTCCCTTCTCCAAGGAATCTTCCCAACCCAGGAGTTGAACCCGGGTCTCCCACACTGCAGGTAGATTCTTTACCAGCTGAGCCACAAGGGAAGCCTGAGAATACTGGAGTGGATAGCCTATGCTTTCACTAGCAGATTTTCCTGACCCAGAAATTGAACCAGGGTCTCCTGCACTGCAGGCAGATCCTTTACCAACTGAGTTGGAAACCCTGGGTCTATAATGTAGATATTCAAATCAAAGTCGCCCAAGAGTCATAATACACAAAGAACCAGTTCCTACCTCATTTATCAGGAGCAATGGGCTAACTGGAGACACTTGGTCTTTGCAGAATAACACTGGGCCATGACGCTAGCAACAGTGAAGCAGGAGGGAAGGAAGCAGGACACACCCTGTGAAAGAACCACAGAGACCAAGGACGTGACATAGAATGATTAGAACCAAATAGGTTCAAGATGGCAGATAAGTTGACTTCTGCTAGACTTTGAGCCTCGGTATACACTCACCCAGCACATCAGCATGCTAAATGACACACCTCTAGGCACCATGACAGTCCTGAGGCTAACCATCAAAGACCAAAAAGTGGGCGGCAGCCCAGTTCCTTGAAATCTCCACTCTTTCCCCAAAACAGTTGGAATAATCCTCCCACTCATTTAGTTTATGAAATTACTGTCAGCTACAAGTTGGTGCTTGCCAAGGGCAGTTGCCATCCACCCCTGCAGATATTGAATTCTATGCTGTTGCAGCTATTGACCTTAGACATGGCTTTACGGAAGATCAGGGTGGAGAATGAGGCACTTTGTGTTCCAAGGAAACTTTTGGAATAGGTCTTTAGACAGTTAGATATTTTCAGGAACCAATTTTATGATCCTAATTCTTGAAAAATTATCTAAAAAGCTATCTTAAAAAAGCACAAAATCACTTCATGGTGACATCAGCTCCTAGTGACCAGCAGAAAACTTTTTGTAAAATAAGTGCTTGATGGCATTGAACCATTCCCTTTACCAAAATCATATATAGTGAACTTCACCTACTATTTCTTTGGAGCAGAGCAGTTTCTCTGAGGTATCTGAGGTGCAGAGTCTTCAGAATCTTCTGGGCTGCATTCCTCATTTTGCCCCAAATAAAATAACTCACAACTCTCACATTGTGTATCTTTTTTTAGTCAATATTACCTAGTCTATAAAACTAACCAATTTGTATTTTGAAGCCACTCTCTCCTTGGAGATGGCTACACTCTATCTGTGGAGTGTATTTCTCCCTAAATAAATCCACTTCTTATCTATCACTTTGCCTCTCACTGGTTCTTTCTGCAATGAGACATCAAGAACCTGAGCTTCATTAAGTCCTGAAATCAGGTGTGTGATCTCAGTTGGAAGGCCATAGGTTTGGGCTGGGTTCAAGTCCCAATCTCAGTTGCATGACTTCAGCAGCCTGCCTTTATTTAAAATTTTGATATTTAGTCACTGAAGTTAATCTGGCAAACACCAAGTTAAATCTCCAAGACAGAGTTTTGGGTGAACTAGAAAAGCACAGCTTTATTCCTTTACCANAATTACTGTCAGCTACAAGTTGGTGCTTGCCAAGGGCAGTTGCCATCCACCCCTGCAGATATTGAATTCTATGCTGTTGCAGCTATTGACCTTAGACATGGCTTTACGGAAGATCAGGGTGGAGAATGAGGCACTTTGTGTTCCAAGGAAACTTTTGGAATAGGTCTTTAGACAGTTAGATATTTTCAGGAACCAATTTTATGATCCTAATTCTTGAAAAATTATCTAAAAAGCTATCTTAAAAAAGCACAAAATCACTTCATGGTGACATCAGCTCCTAGTGACCAGCAGAAAACTTTTTGTAAAATAAGTGCTTGATGGCATTGAACCATTCCCTTTACCAAAATCATATATAGTGAACTTCACCTACTATTTCTTTGGAGCAGAGCAGTTTCTCTGAGGTATCTGAGGTGCAGAGTCTTCAGAATCTTCTGGGCTGCATTCCTCATTTTGCCCCAAATAAAATAACTCACAACTCTCACATTGTGTATCTTTTTTTAGTCAATATTACCTAGTCTATAAAACTAACCAATTTGTATTTTGAAGCCACTCTCTCCTTGGAGATGGCTACACTCTATCTGTGGAGTGTATTTCTCCCTAAATAAATCCACTTCTTATCTATCACTTTGCCTCTCACTGGTTCTTTCTGCAATGAGACATCAAGAACCTGAGCTTCATTAAGTCCTGAAATCAGGTGTGTGATCTCAGTTGGAAGGCCATAGGTTTGGGCTGGGTTCAAGTCCCAATCTCAGTTGCATGACTTCAGCAGCCTGCCTTTATTTAAAATTTTGATATTTAGTCACTGAAGTTAATCTGGCAAACACCAAGTTAAATCTCCAAGACAGAGTTTTGGGTGAACTAGAAAAGCACAGCTTTATTCCTTTACCAGGCAAAGGGGGCCACAACTGATTAATACCCTCAAAAATGTGTGTTCTTATATAGAGTGGATAATGAGTTTTGCAGTAATGGTTCAAAGAAAGTGTGGTTGAGGTTTAAAACCCTACTCAGTCAGTGTAGGAATATGAAACCTCAGTCTTGTTTTCAATAAACATCTCACTCCATTAACCTAAAGCTATACTCTTGGTTCCTGACTTTCAGAGGAAGGTGTCCTTGGTTTGGTAGATCATAAAATATCCAGATCCAGGACAGGACAACCATTAACTTCTGGCCCTCGTATATAAAAGAAAAACAACAGGTAGACCACCAAATTTTGGCCTACATCCCATCCTTTGTAAAATGGCCAGGGGGTGTGAAAAAGTGGCAACTTAATCTGAGGCTCAAGAAGTCATAAAGATGTTAAGTTTAACATTGTGACCTTTCTAGGCTGACTAGAAATGACATATTTTAAGGACAAGAGCCAGCTAAAACTGTACAGATCAATCCTGGTAAGGATAGCAAAACATCTCAAAGGTATTGCGTGCATCCTTTGATCTGCCAGGAGGATCTGCTCCAAGGCTGCAGCATCGACTCTTGACTCTTCCTCCCTTGTCTCTGCATCCCCCTTCCTTCTCTGATTCACAACTATTTGAACCTGCATTTGGTACCAGGAAATGTCAGGTTGCCAAAAATCTTGGCTGTCTGTGCACCAATGCCAAACAGAAATATGGAGACAGTTATGGAGAAAGAAAGAATGGCTTTATTATTTTTGCCAGGCTAAAGAGGAACAGTAGGTGCTTGCCTCAAGAACTATGACCCCCTCCCTGGTGAGTAGGGAAAGGTTATATCATCAACCAGGAGTATGTGATAAGAAAGTGAAGTCATTCAGCCATGTCCAATCTTTATGAGCCTCTGTGGTCCTTTCATCTTGCCTCAGGTGGTTTCCTTGCTGTTCTTCCTTTGATTAGCAACTGTTCTGCCATTTAGATCTGAGAGAAGGTCACAGGGAGGCTGGAGTCTTGCCTACAAGAAACGAGGGACAAAAAGGCCTCCATGCACAGAGGCCCCACAGGGCCCTGCTTGGAATCAGTCATGAAGACTGAATGAAACCTATTTCCTGTAATCAAGAGATGGGGGACACAGAGAGGTTTTGGGCCCAAGATCCCCACAAGGCCCTCCACAGTTTTTATGTTTTATATCATCAGCATAAAAGTTTTACACTAATTATGATTTTAAACATGTTGAATTAATACATTATTTATCTTGATTACTGAATTTATTGTTACCCTCTTAAGACTCTGCCCAAGTTGAATGCTGTAGGGGAATAAAAGTGTTCTCTTCTGCTCTTCAGGTTTTGTGGCTGATCTAAAAATTAAATTAACGTAAAACAGATTAATAAGAGAGGTGGAAAAAAATGAGTTATCCTTGTATGTATAGGAGGAGCCCACAAAGATCTGAGACTCAAAAGGCCAACAGACCACTGAGGGTCGGGTAGCTTTCAGAGCTAAGGGAATGGGTAGGAGTCTGGGGCTTCAAAGGGGAAAAGGGTTCCAGAAGATGGGAAGAGGAAGTGTTTGGTGAGCAAAGATAAGTCTCTGACTGCTATGGTAATATCTGTTCCTGGTAAGTCCCCTTTTGTAATATAAATCTATACAAATGTAGATTTCTCTTCCAGTCCAGCCCCTCAGTTATGTCCAGCTCTTTGCAACCCCATGGACTGCAGGATGCTAGGCCTCCCTGTCCATCACCAACTCCTGGGCCTTGCTCAAACTCATGTCCATAGAGTCGGTGTGCCATCCAACCATCTCATCGTCTGTCGTCTCCTTCTCCTCCTGCCCCTCAATCTTTCCCAGCATCAGGGTCTTTTCCAGTGAGTCAGTTCTTCCCTTCAAGTGGCCAAAGTATTGGAGCTTCAGCTTCAGCATCAGTCCTTCCAGTGAATACTCAGGACTGATTTCCTTTAGAATTGACTGTTTGATCTCCTTGCAGTCTAAGGGACTTTCAAGATTCTTCTCCAATACCACAGTTCAAAAGAATCAATTCTTCAGTGTCCAACTTTCCTTTTGGTCCAACTCTCACATCCATACATGACTACTGTAAGAAGCATAGCTTTGACTAGATGGACCTTTGTTGGCAAGGTAATGTCCCTGCTTTTTAATATGCTATCTAGGTTGCTCATAGTTTTTCTTCCAAGGAGCATGCATCTTTTAATTTCTTGGCTGCAGTCACCATCTACAGTGATTTTGGAGCCCCTCAAAATAAAGTCTCCCACTCTTTTCATTGTTTCCCCATCTATTTGCCATGAAGTGATGGGACTGGATGCCATGATCTTTGTTTTCTGAATGTTGAGTGTTAAGCCAACTTTTTCACTCTCCTCTTTCACTTTCATCAAGAAATTCTTCAGATGCCCTTCACCTTCTGCCATAAGGATGGTGTCCTCTGCATATCTGAGGTTATTGATATTTCTCCCAGCCATCTTGATTCTAGCTTGTGCTTCATGCAGCCTGGCATTTTGCATGATGTACTTTGCATATAAGTTAAATAAGCAGGGTTACAATATACAGCCTTGATGCACTCTTTTCTCAATTTGGAACCAGTCTGTTGTTCCATGTACACTTCTAACTTTTGCTTCTTGACCTGCATACAGATTTCTCAGGAGACAGGTAA